>CM036137.1:524172-584142 GCA_002916485.2 Juglans nigra
TGTGGTTAATCTATTAAAGATGCTATAGCTATATTGTAACGCATCGTACATGGAGGGTCAGGGAGTTAGTTCCTGTCACTTAGAATCACATCCCAACATTATAAATACAACTCCAAATACAATAGGAAGCAATTCTTTAACACATGAAACTTCTCTAATCAAAGTATATGTTCCTCCACAAAGCCATCAAAATGAGTCATCATACCTGCAAAACAAAACCATGGAGATAGGACAAATAGGAGATGAAAATTGGCCAGCCTTTGAAGACCCCTACTCGACAACATCTAGCATGACCTCACTTGCAATCCAAAGCATTTTGTTTTGATTTTTTGGACCATCGCAACACCTGTACCCTTACACACAATGCAGCACCTGGTCTTGAAGAAATAAGGAGTGTTTGAACACTATTCACCTGCACAAAAATGTCACAAATTGAATTCTTGCACCTCCACACTCCACCGCCCACTACCACCAATCCCAAGCCTCTCTTTCATCCAAACCCATGCCTCTCTCCCTCCATGAATCTCTAAAAATACCCCATCCACCTCCTCACTTCCTAACACAACTCCTCAAAGCTTTCTCTTGAATGCTTGAGAGCCATCCCCTCTTAGTGTGAAGATAGAGTGAAACCAAGTGTGTTTCAGAGTGTTCTTGAAGTGAGTTGTACTGGGAGTTGAAGGACCACGATTTTTGTCAGTAATCTTGCGTATCCTTTGTTTAGTGTTAGCATAGCATGTTAGGATTTAATTTATGACATGAGAATGAAATTTTAATTGAGTTTAGTTAAGGTTTACCATGCTAAGTGCAAATCGGGTCAATTTGGAAGTATTGAATGGATAAATTGTTTTGGGTTGAATTTTTAGCCATGGAATGTCTTGATATGATTCACTAATGTCTTGTAATAATTTCTAAAGGTTTAAATTTGAGGTTGAAAGCATGCCATGATAGGATATAAATTCATATCTTGTGTTGATTATCTAGCATGCATCGATTTTTGCTTGATTTAAGTTTAAATTCATAAAGTTTTGATTCATTTTCGTAGGCTTAAATATTGAGCATTTAGAAAAGCCTTGTGATTGGGATAAGAATGAAAATGCATGATTTAGTTAGGTTTTAAACATCGCTAGGTAAAAGAAAGCTAGAAACATCATGCATATGCTTAATGGATGGTTTTGTAATAATTTGGCATTAATCCATGCTTAAGTGTTGGGGTGAATTTGTATGGCCTGAAGCTAAGCTTTTAAATTGTCACTAAGGATATATTATAGTTTCCACTTGATGCAATTTGAGCACACATGCATCCATAGATGTTTTAAACTTGAAATCACATATAGGCCCACAAGAGATGCATGCCACAGGTTGGGTATGTTTGCCATAGTTGTGATTTAAATCTTGCCATTTTAAGGTCATAGACAACTTTAGAGCATAAAAAACATGAGGTTCATGAATTTTGGTCAAGTTTGGGATAGAATTGCAAATAGTGTGAATTTAGGGCCTTAGTGGCAATTTTGAAAACTTTAAGGGCAGTTTTGTAAATACTAATTTTTGAACCCTTTTAATTATAAACATCTTCTTTAGTTATTCAAATCCTAGCTTAGAATAACTTTGATTACATCCGTATCGATTCTCTAAGTTTGAAAAAGTTTGTAAGTTAGCATCTAACTTACACTTTGATAACTTATTAATGATTTATTAATAAATGTCGCATTCATGATGTAAATGTCATTTTGAGGATGAAACATAGAATTTTGTATTTCATTGTTGGTTCACATGACATGTGTAACTTTTACATTTGAGCATATTATATGAACTGCCATTTTCATACTTCACAAACACATGTCATGAAAAAATATTTTCAAGCATAGCATGAAAATATAAATTTTTTTCACGACCCCAAAAGTTAGGATAGGGAATTATCGTAATGAAACTCTTTTGTCCACTCTGGATTGAGTAAAAATGGAGTGGTAACTCCTGGGTTGACGAAGCATAGTTAACATGCTTTGAATAGATTCTTTTTAAAGAGTGCCAGAGTGAAGTCAAATTTATGGCACCTAAGGCTGGTGGGTGCATATGTATGATGTTATGATGTTACGATAATTATGTTATGATGAAATGTTGTGTTACCAAATTATTAAGAATGAGCTTGCAAACAATGTAGTTTCAATAGGAGTTGTACTACAGTCACTAGCAGGTACTCACAGTGCATATGGGGACTATGATGATCCCATATGTTATGATGTTAATGTTAATATTAATGATGGCTTTAATAATGATAAAACTACACGCAGGATGATGACACCAAAGACTCCTCATCAGGCTCCAAACCTTAGACCCGTTGGTAAGTATATGTTTGGTACTTGTATGCATATGCGTGTGTTTACACTAACTAAGACCCCAATTTCGAGGACAAAATCTTATTTTAATCGGATTTTAATGGGGGAGGAAGTAACACCCCGCTTAAAAACCACTTTAGAACTTGAGTTTAGCACCTAAGATGTGATTATTTTATTTTATTTTATTTTATTTTATTAGTTTAAGTTGGCATGAGATTCACACATTGGGTTTAGTTAGTTATTGAAAGAATTTAGTGTTTTTAATATTATTTTTTTTAGGATGACTACCAAGAGGCCAATAGTGGTATGATACATGGAATATCGATAGGCTAAGCTAAAAGGCTAAGTGTTGTAAGGATGTAGAAGTAGCCCAATAGTGTTTTATTTAGGGCCCTAATTCCCTCATGATGAGATGGGATTAGAATAGAAGTGAAAAGCCTTAGGCCATATTGGGAGTTATATTGTTCTAGGCCTTTCTAGAAGGACATTGAAATTAAGCCCAATATAATGGACTTAAAGCCATTGGGCCTAACTCGGTAAGAGTAAAAGCCATTGGCCCAACCTAAGAAAGACCTAAGATTGGGACCCAACATAGTAGGCCTTTGAGTCCATAGGTAAGCCTCACAAATCTGGAATTAGGTCCATATAATAACCCACACCAAAGCCCACAACAAAGGCTTACACAAATGACCCAACAAGCCCAACCCATAAGGCCCAAAAGCCTTGTCATTTATTACATCCTTCCAAATGAAGCCCACATACACCATACCATTGGTTTCCCTTAAACTCAAGATGAAACACATGACCCTAGGGTTCCTACCCAACCATGGTTAAGCTTCTAACTAGAGTTAAGAAGAACTATTCTTCTCACACATGAATAGTAACCTCCTAATCATGATTTTTGCATAGTTTTCTTTATATTATTTTTTCACATTTATAATCTGAAACTTTTGGTTTTTATTATTAATATTCATTTTTCTTATACTAACCTAGAAGCTTAGGCTTGACCGAAAACATGTCAATTGGAACCAAGCCATGTCAATGCCCAAATAACCACCAATCGGCACCTTAGTGCACCATGCACACTTCATCAAACCAAGCCCTAGCCCATGCCATTTCTGCCAAATTTTCAAGGGAAATTTCACTATTTACACCTCATCACATCACTGAAGGTTCAAGCTTAGCATTGGTGACTTCATGAATTTTCTGCTCTTCCTTGACTTCACTCAAGGCTCCAAGAAACCAAAGGAAAATCCAACTATTCCCTTAAAAGGTGTAGTTGAGACCCAATTGAATGACCTTGGTGACTTTATGAATTTTTTGCTCTTCCTTGAGCCCTACCACATGCCACCACCCCTTTCCTCCAATCCCTAAGAGGTCCCTCAAGCACTCACGAGCTTGTTGACAAATTTCCAAAGAAATGCCCAAACCGATTGGCATTGGCACAAGGTGCCACTCGGCATCCACCTCATTTCACTCCCTTCCATGACATGCTCCTAAATGATCACACCAATCCCTCCAACTTCCACCTCCTGAAAAATCCATCAAAAGGAGTCATCATACCTGCAAAACAAAGCCATGGAGATAGGACAAAGAGATGATAAAAACTGGCTAGCCTTTGAAGACCCCTACCCAACAGCATCTAGCATGACCTCACTTGCAATCCAAAGCAATTTGTTTTGATTTTCTGAACCATGACAGCACCTGCACCCTTACACACAATACAGCACATGGTCTTGAAGAAATAATTAGAGTTTGAACACTATTCACCAGCACAAGAATGTCACAAACTGAATGCTTGCACCTCCATACTCCACCGCCCACTTCCACCAATCCCAAGCCTCTCTTTCATCCAAACCCATGTCCCTCACCCTCCATGCCCTATAAATACCCCATTCACCTTCTCACTTCCTCACACCACTCATCGAAGCTTTCTCTTGAATTCTTGAGAGCCATCTGGGAGCTCATGGGCCACGATTGTTTAAAGTAATCTTGCCCATTCCTTTGTTTAGTGTTAGCATAGCTTGTTAGGCTTTAATTTATGGCATGTGAATGAAATTTTAATTGAGTTTAATTAAGGTTTACCATGCTAAGTGCAAACTGGGTCAATTTGAAAGTATTGAATGAGTAAATTGCTTTGGGTTGAATTTTTAGCCATGGAATGTCTTAATATGATTTTATATGATTCAATAATGTCTTACAATAATTTTTGAAGGTTTAAATTTGAGGTTGCAAGCATGCCATGATAGGTTATAAACTCATATCTTGTGTTGATCATCTAGCATGCACTAGTTTTTGCTTGATTTAAGTTTAATTCATAACGTTTTGATTAATTTGCCTAGGCTTGAATAATGAGCATTTAGAAAAGCCTTGTGATTGGGATAAGAATGAAAATGCATGATTTAGTTAGGTTTTAAACATCTCTAGGTTAAAAAAAAAAAAAAAAAAAAAAGCTAGAAACGTCATGCATATTCTTAATGGACAGTTTAGTAGTAACTTGGCCTTAGTCCATGCTTAAGTGTTGAGATGAATTTGTATGACCTGAAGCTATGTTTTAAAATTGTCCCTAAGGTTATATTTATAGTTGCCACTTGATGAGATTTGAGCACACATGCATCCATAGAGGTTTTAAACTTGAAATCACATATAGCCCCATAAGAGATGCATAACACGAGTTGGGTAAGTTTGACATAGTTGTGATTTGAGTCTTGCAATTGTGAGGGGATATACGACTTTAGAGCATAGAAAACATGAGGTTTGTAGATTTTAGTCAAGTTTGGGACCGAATTGCATGTAGTGAGATTATAGGGCCTTAGTGACAATTTTGAAAATTTTAAGGGTAGTTTTGTAAATACTAATTTTTGAACTCTTTTATTTATGTGACACCCCCAACCTCCACTTGGGATGTAACGAAAACTTGGATCATCGAGACATGCAACACAAGGTTGCATACTCTCATACATGAGTTTCAAATCATCAGGTAGCTTAATCTTAGTACAAAATACCAAGATTGCAAAAAAAAATCTAAACCAACTACTTCATGCACTCTATGGCACAAAGGGTTAGGCCTATAAAAATCAAAATAAGATCAAGTCTCCTGTCGACGTCTGGTTCCTCCTCAATCCTCTTGATCCACTGGTTCATTGGGTCCATCTGCATCTAGAACTTCTATCATTTCGAGTGAAATGATAGTGGGTCCACAAAGGGTGATATTTACTTGAAATCTCAGTAAGTTAGACAACTAACGTGCACAAAGATAGACTATGCATGAAGAATGATAAACATGCAATGCATGCAATGCATGCAATGCAGAGAAAATGTATTTGTCTCTCATTCAGATTTCTCCAAAAAAAAGGACTTTTGATGCACATTTTCTTATAGAGAATATAATTTCACTTCTGTCGTTAAAAACTTAGTCTTTTATCACATAAAATCATGGAACTAACATAACGTGTAGTATCATCACAGTTCCCTATATGCACTGTGAATACCTTCCAGTGACTGTAGTACAACTCACATTAAAACTACGTTGTCTATAAACTCGTTCTCAATGCATTGGTAATATAACATAACATAACATCGTAAAAATCATAACATGTACACCCACCAGCATTAGGTTTCGTAAAGTTATATTTAATCACTCCAGAGTGGACAGAGAAGTTATACGAGGATACTTTCCCATCCTAGTTTTGGGGTCATGATAAAATAATTTTTCATGCAATGCTTTAAGGAAATTATTTTCATGATATGCATGTATGTGGCACATTTAAAAAATGATACTTGTAAGACAAAATGGAACATAATATATCACATTTCATGCTCAAAATGACATTTATAAAATGAATGTAACATTTTTCAATAAATTATAAATAATCATCAAAGTGTAAGTTACAGGCCAACTTACAGACTGTTGAAATTGGAAGTGAGGTAGTGGTTGTGATGAAAAATAATTGCACTAAGTTAGAATCTATACTATCTTAAAGAAAATAAAATCTTCTAGATAAAGGGAAATTATGAAAATACCCCTAACTTCCAAACACTGCTACTAATGCAAATGGTCTCCAAACTTAACTAGAATACATAGTCCTCATATCTTGTATGTTCTAAGATCGTCTATGCCTTAAAAATCAAAAGGATCTTATCCTATTCATCCTCAATTCGTGGCATGCTCTCTAGTTGATGCCTATATGAAATTTTGACTATTGATCCTAATGAATGCATGCATAAAAATTTCATCCAATAAAAAGATGATCACCAAAAATCCTCAATGATGAAATAAAAGCTTAACCTTGAGCAAGTTCATCCCAACACTTAGTCATGCCTAATAAAATCTTTAAATTCTAACTAAACTTGAAGTGATGCATGATATGACCTCTCTATCAATGACATGATAGAATTAAATCATGCATTATTCTTATCCCAATCATAAGACTTTCTAAAATGCTCATATTTCAAGCTTAAGTAAAATAAGCTAATTTCCTCAAGTGAAACATGACTAAAAGTCAAACCATACATGCTTTGATGATCAACACAAAATAGAAATTAAAACCTATTATGGCATGTTTCTAACCTCAAACTAAACCTTCAAAAATCATTCTAAGACATACTCAAATCATATCATGAATTATCAAGGCATGCCATAACTAATATCTTCACCAAAAATAATCTAAACACTAAACCTATCTACCAATATTTCGACATCTAGCTAAACATGGTATCTCATGCTATACTTACCCAAGATTAATACTAACACTCAAAAGTACAACTTAACACATAAACTAAGATCTAGAGATAAAAACTTACAATGATTTCGTGGCCCTCCTAAGCTTCCCACTCAAAACTCACAAACTCAAGAACACACTTAGAACTTCAAGAACACTCAAAGAACAAGGGAAGAGAGTCTCTCAAGAACACTCAAAGAAGGCTTGAGGAAATGAAGAGTGAGGAACAAGTGAAGGGGAGATGAGTTTATATAGGGATCCGAGGGGTGCTGAGGCACGGCCTAGATGGCATGTCATTGGGCGGTGGGTGATGATGCAGCCTAGAAGCCTCTTGTCGTGTGTGGTTGGTTGATTTGTTCACCATCATTGCATCTATGTAGGGCTAAAATGGCTAGGGGAAGAGGGAGAGTTTACGTGGAGGAGTGGAAAAAGGGAGAAGAAGTAAATGCATGGCATGAAGGCAAGCCATCATGTCGCCGGGTAAGGTGCATTCCCAAGGCCAACTATTTTGTCTTATTCATTTGGACACATATCTATGGCTATTATGCCTAGCCTAAAGGTACTCTTAAGTGTCCTACATAGGTGGTAGACAGTGGGGGATTGGTTCCCAAGTGATAAAGAAATGGCAGCCCAATGACTAAGGTGTTTTAATGGTGGTTGCCGAGATACTCAAGGGTACATTTGGATTGGTTCAAATTTTGGGGTTTCGGCTAGGGTTCTTGAAATCAAGCATGGTATGAAAATGTCATGAATAAATGAGGGGTCAATGACAGAAATTTCCTTGATAAAAATGGTATAACAATATTCAAGTTAGGGGCACATTAGTCCGTTGCACACAAAAATACACATGGGTGCCAATTTTAGGGTTTGACATGTCATTACCCTAAATGACACATGTAAGGGTTTATCTAAAATTCTAATATGATCTAAGAATAATGGAAATGGATACCCAAACAAGGAAATTTTAGAACAAAAGGATGAGAAATGATAAGAATAAAAATCAAGCTTAAAATATGGTTCAAGATCACTAATCGTGTGGTGATCGATCAATGCTCTTAACTAAAATTCTAAACCTAATGTAATTCTTTCTAAAGCTCTTAGGGTCGTGGACTACTCTAATGAGCCTGTCTTCTAAATTCTAGTGTTAATCTAAGAGTAAATCTATAAGGGTAAATAAGCGAGGTGTTACAGTTTATGAACATCTTCCTTAGTGGTTCAAATCCTAATTTAGAATAGCTTTGATTACAGTTGCAACGATTCTCTAACTTTTTTAAAGTTTGTAAGTTAGCTTCTAACTTACACATTGATAACTTATTTATAAATTATTGATAAATGTTACATTCATAATGTAAATGTCATTTTGAGCACGAAACAAGCATTCTGTACTTGATTATTGGTTCACATGGCATGTGTAATTTTTACTTTTTAGCATTTTATATGAACTGCCAGTTTCATACTTCACAGACACATATCATGAAAAAAAATTTTCAAGTATAGCATGAAAATATAAATTTTTGTCATGACTCCAAAGTTTAGGATGGGGAATTATCCTAATGAAACTCATATGTCCACTATAGTGTGAGTAAAAATGTTGTGGTAACCCTTGGGTTGATGAACAACAGTCAACGGGTTTCGAATGGAATTTTCTTAAAGAATAATAGAGTGAGGTCAAATTTATGGCACCTAAGGCTGGTGGATGCATATATATGATGTTATGATGCTACGATAACGATGTTATGATGAAATGTTATATTACCAATGCATTGAGAACGAGTCTACAGATACCGTAGTTTCAACATGAGTTATACTATAGTCTCCAGTAGGTACTCACAGTGTATATGAAGAACTGTGATGATACCATACGCTAAGATGTTAATGTCAATGATAGCTTTAATGATGATGAAAGGTTATATTTTGAAATATGAATTGAAAAATGCTCTCTCTAAGAAAATGTCCATCAAAATGTTTTCCATACGACTTGAAAGAATTTTTTTTAAAAAGTTGGATGGGAGAATAATATAGATTTTCCTGCATGCATACATGTCATATTTATCATTTGTCATGCATAATTTATCTTTGTGCACATTGGTTGTCAACTTACTGAGATTTCAAGGAATCTCACTATAGTAGTCCCACTACCATTCCCATCGGAATAGTAGAAGTTGTATCAAGACTATAGGAGACCGACCAGGATCAACCAATGGATACGATTGGTTAAGGAGGAGCCAGACCTGAAGTAGAGATTAGATTTGATTTTGATGTTCATAGCACTAACTCTTCATACCTTAAAGCGTATGAAAGAGTTTATCTAACTATTGAGACTTGGTTTTAATGTAACACCTGGACCCAGTCAAGCTTAATTTTTGTTTTTATTTATTTTTTTCTTTTTCGCCGCCACACACATTTTGCCCCATGCACGTACGCCTCTATTCTCCTTAGCTTTAGGGTTTTTGTTTTTGTTTGTTTCAATCATTTTTTTTCCTTTTTTTCACGTTAATTTCCCCGCATGGTTTATTTTCCGTCTATTTTTCACCCCCTAGAATTTTCCTCACGTCCACGGCATGCATGATCTTGCACGTCTCTATTGTATTTTATCCACTCCATGCACACGCACGTCTCCCTCACTTCTCTAGGGTTTGTGATGTTTTTCGTTGGCCTATATTTAATCCTTCGTGCATGAAGAAAACTCAAGAAAAGTGTTGCCGTCTCCTTCCCCATCTCTCTTGTGCGTTGAAGCTGCCACCCTCCACAACCCCCATGCTACTGCTACCTCCCATTACCTGCTAGCACAGCCACACACGGAGTCATCTTTGCACCCCCGTTTGCCATCCAACACCCTCACGAAAGCCTAAACGTGTGAGTCACCGATGCCTAGCTCTGCGTTACAACCCCCCCCCCCCCCCCACAGTGCCATCCCAGCACCACCACCGTGATAGTCATTGCTCAACTGTCGAACCGAGGGAAAGCCAAGTCCAGCATGTGCACCATAACACTGCCGCTTAGCACTACCCAAGCCCCTTCCATAAACTGCAGCCAACCACTTTCACGGTAACGCCATCACAAGCCGCCAGCCCTGTCTGTTGACCATACCCCTCAACCATTCAACACAGGAATGCAGCCTCACCAACGCCGAAGGACCTCTGTTTTTGTTTCCCGAAACAGAGGAAGCCATAACTTGAGCCGCCACCTCCACATCTCGGGAGAGCCTCGACCCCACTGCCGTCAGAGGACCCCGGAAGTCTAGCCTTCACCTTCAAACACAACCCTGGGCGACGCCCAGCCCTGACCGTTGCACGCCTCGCTGCATCACGATGAGTTTCCGTTCTCTCTCACTCTCTGTGCTCTCTCTCTCTCATTAGTTGGTCTCTCTCTCTATAACCAGTGTTCTGCCACCGTCCCCCACCACCGTAAACAACCGCCCAGCTCACCACCTTCGTGCCCTCCATCCTCAACCATACGAAGTCATACGGTTATGAACTTGTAGTTATAAATCTCTGTTATTTCTAAAAGAGCCCTTATATGTTTTGTTTAATTCCTAAACTGCCCCTTATCATCAAACTAATTATAGATTGATCATGTTTGGTCTATATATATTAAACTCACTTTGTGTAGGTTTTGTTTCAAATAAAGATTTGAGATATATTATTATGAGTGATAATATATTTTTAGAAGTAAATGGTAAGTGCAAGATTTTATTTTGAACCTTTTAAAAAGAAACTGATTAGTCTATTTTTATTAAATGAAATTACATTAGACCCTTTACTACATGTTGTATTAATGTGCTTTCAAACTCTTATTATGTATTAATACTCCCCAATTTATTTATGTTTTACAAAAACCTTTTAAGTAAATTAAATCAGTATTAAGCAAGGTTTTCTTTGAAAGAGTAAACAATAATGTTGTGTTTATTATTATGATCTGGCTTATTATAGTTTTAGCTGTTTAATTTTAAAATATTTTGCGATAAATATATTAGCTAGAATTAAAGTTTATAATTTGATCTCATTACTAAATGAGTTAGATTTTGTGTTTTGTTCAAATTGATTATTGGGACATTGATGAATTTAGAAAATGTGACGATATTTTGGGGTTACGTGAAGTTAGGTTTTTTAAGAATTAAAATAGCTTATTTTAGCATCTTAGGTGTACATATTGAAATTTTTGTTCGATTGGAAATTTATGAGAATTATGTTATTATGTTATAGGTGACAATTAATAATTGTTCGGCATTTTGAGGAAATTCCTGAAAAACTAAGAAGTTCAGGTAAGCGGGATTCTTATGCTAGACTTTGCATTAAAATAAAATGAGCTGGGGTTGATTTTTGGAAAATATACATATTTGATTATGAAAATAAATTTGAACTATCTCAGTTATTTGTTCTGCATTACTCATGAGATTCTGTTTAAGAAGAAAGTATATTCTGTCATGACTGGTGTAGACATGAGCTTATTTTTGACATTTTGTTTCTGAACTTTAAAAAAGAGAGCGAATATGAAATGTTGTGCATAAATTATGTTTTGTGATATGATTTGATTTTGTTCTAAAGATTTTTTGTACACTGATATGATATGATGTAATTTCTGAAAATCTCTGGCATAACATTCTGTTTTTGTTTCTGTTCCGTTCTAACCTCACCACGGGTGTAAAACTATGGCCTCTGTTCGGGTTGGTAGCAACCTTTTTGTTTCTGGTGCACCCACTTTGGAAACAAAGTGGTTTTCTGCGTGGTCTTTCCTATGTACACACTCGAGGCTCCGAGAATGAATAAGGGGAAGATTCATATTCTGTTTCTGCTCGGTTAGCTACCGGGGTTTGCACAACCCTACCATGGGGGTTAAACATAGTATTTGTTCTGATATGATAAGATAAGATGTGATGTTTCAGTTTATGCTATGCCAAAGGAATTTTTATTATGAATATTTTTTAATTTTCACTCTGAAATTTTTGATAACATGTTCTGACGCTGCATTTTGAAAACAATATTCTAATTCTGCATTCTGAAAGAAAATATTTTGTTTTGCATTCGGAACTCTGTAAATGCTCATGTTTACATACTAGTATATGTTCTTTGCTTACTAAGTTGTTGATAACTCACCCTTTATCTCCATATATTTTTCAGATAATTTTGACGGTTCAGCTGGAAAACAAGAGTAGAAAGTTTTAGCAATAGGTGATGATCAACTCACCCTTTATCTCCATATATTTTTCAGATAATTTTGACGGTTCAGCTGGAAAACAAGAGTAGAAAGTTTTAGCAATAGGTGATGATCGTAGTGAAATAAATGTCTGAGGGTACAAGTGCTTATTTGAGAGTAGTAGTTAGTAAACTGATTTATTTTTCGAGTATTTTGCTTTGATGAGTTAAGGATATTTTTGAGTTTTTGGAGAATTTCTAATTTATGTTATTGAGAATTTCTTTGTTGTCCCCATGAAGGAATTTAGATATTTGGATTGATTAAATAGATTAACATTTTATGGAGTTTTTAGGATTTTATAGTTGTGTTATTGAAGTTGATATTAGTATTAAGAGCTAACTCTCCGGACCTCTAGGAACAAGGCGTTACATTTAAGTTCTTGTATTGAGGATGTGCTATCTTTAAGTTTGAACTTATGATGATTATTAATGCAATTTGGATGTTTAGTTCATTCTGGAATGAGCTTTATTTTAGTCACCCTTATGCCGATGCAATTATTGCATATTACTAGTTGCATACTAGGATGTATTACATATTAACAGTCATGAATAGGGGTATGTAACCATGTGTTGCATATCCCGATGCTACAAGTCTCCGTTACATTCCAAGCAATGACCTGGGGGCATCACACTCACTCTTTGACTACAAATATCATTTATCTTTATTTAAAGAGGAGAAATTATTTAGCCACAAAAAGATCCCACTGTTGAGAATGTGTTTCGCACCCTAGTTATCGACCCAGTCAACCTACACCAAGAAACGTTGTATCCCGATGTGCCTGTAGCACCACTGATGCTTAATTTTTGATCTAGTAGAAAGAACAGCTAAGGACAATATACCATGAAAAACCTTCCCTGGAATTGTCGGTTCAACCTTTTATATAGGATCAAATCTTATTCAATGACGATTAAATAACGACATGATCATCTTCTTCAATCTCGAGGCTCTAATTACTATGACCATGATCCATATCCATGAAATGAAAGGATTACCATTCTTGGACAGATATCTTGCCCTTTTTTTTCATGCGATATATGTTGTTATTCATAACGATTACCATACTTATACTCGACCTGAGGCACGATCCTCTGAGGATGGGTGCATTGAATACTCCTTGCTTGTTGGGTTATTAGGCTGCATTAGTAGGCTTTAACTTCCTACTGTAGGCCCAACTGATGGGGATAAAAGAGTCTTTCCAGTTACCCCGAAAATTCTTGCCAAGTTGGTGTGCAGGGAATTTAAATTACTCAGCCGTATTTTGTCTTTTTCCTCATTATCTTACTATGGTTTGTGCTCCCATGTCTCGGGACTGGTCGCAACAGTCTACACCCATGTTCACATCACCAAGATCATGGGCTCTGCCCGTGGTGATTCAGTTGTCTCTTGTGACGCCGCCAATCCCCGTTTGGGATGGAACGAAAACTTAGAGCGTCGGGACTTGCAATACAAGATTACGTACAACCTGTTCATGACAGTTAATATGCAATGCATCCTAGTATGCAACTAGCAGTATGCAATAATCGCAGCGGAAATAAAAGGTTAAGGTGAAAAATATGCCAAAATAACTAGAACATCCCAACTTCATTAGATAATCATCATGTTCGAAATATACAAAGTCATATCATTCTCTTAATCCGATCTAAAGTATAAAAGACTTGGGCTATGAACATCAAAATTAAGTCCAGCTTTCTCTCTAAATCAGACCTCCTCAATCATGCGAATCCAGTGCTCCATCAATCTCATCCTAGTCGATTCCTGACATAACTTCTATCATTCCGAGTGGAATGATAGTGGTCCCATAAAAGGGTGAGATTTACTCGAAATTTTAGTAAGTTAAACAACTAACTAACACAAAAATAAATCAATCATGAAAAATGATAAATATGCAATGCATGAGATGCAGAAAATCAATATACATGTCTCCCATCCAGATTCCTCAACATCTTTTAAAAAAAAAAATAAAGACACGGGTTTTTACTCAGTAAGTAATTTCATCATCGTTTTTGAAAAGACATAACTTCTTTATAAAAATTTCATCATAGACTAACATCTTAATTAACAACATAACGTGTGGTAACGTCACAGTTCCCCATATGCACTGTCAGTACCTACCCGTGATCGTAATATAACTTACATTGAAACTATATTGTCTATAGACTCGTTCTCAATCCATTGGTAAATAACATAACATCATAAAAATCCTAACGTGTACACCACCAGCATTAGGTGTCATAACATGTTGATTTCGCTCCAGTGTTCTTTAAAAAGAACCCATTCGAAGTCTGTTGACTGTTCTTCGTCAACCTAGGGGTTACCACTCCGTTATTAAACACTCCAGAGTGAATAGAGGAGTTCCACTAGGATAATTCATCATCCTAGCCTTTGAGGTCATGATAAAAGGATTTTCATGCAATATTTTAGAAAATATTTTTCATGACACGTGCAAATGTAGTAAATTTCATGCAAAAATAAAAATGACTTTTATACATGTAATATGCAAAAGTGGTGAAAATGTCATATGTTATATAAGTATACACTCAATGTGCCATATAACATGACAAATTATGCCCAAAATGATAATTGAAGAATAAATTAAGCATTTATCAATAATTCATAAGAAAATTATCAAGGTGTAAGTTAGAGGCTAACTTACAAACTTCTTAGAAAATTCAAAATTAGCGTCGTAGCTGCGTAAATAGTATGTATACTAAATTAGGGTTAATATTCTTATGGATAGGGTCAAAATCAAAGGCTTCAAAAAAATTAGGTATTTACAAAAATGCCCCTAGACTTTCAAAAATTGCCATTTAGGCCCTAAATTTTCACTAATTGCAAATGAACTCCAAATTTAACCAAATTTCATGGAATTCATATTTTTGCCATTATAAAACCATCCATGCCCTTATATTTTTAAAATTCAAAGTGAAACTTGTCCCATTAGTCCCAACCCGTGACATGCATCCTAGTTGATGCCTATGTGTATTTCAACTATTGATCCCTATGAATACATGCATATGAGATTTTATTTAATCATTAATGATCACTAAAAACTTTAGGGATATTATGAAGTCTAATCATTTAGTAATCAAGTTCATCCCAACACTTAATCAAAGCTAAGAAATCCTTAATCACCAATATGCTTAAAACCGATTCATGCTTGATGATCAAAACAAGATAGATTTAAAACCTATCATGACATGCTTCTAATCACAAATTTAACATTCCATAATCATGTTAGGATAATGATAGATCATATAAAATCATGCTTAGGACATGCCATAGCTAAATTTCCAATTAAAAACATTCAATCATTCAAATCTTCCTTTAATTGACCCGGGTTTGCATTAAGCATCATAACCTTCTCAAAACTTAACCAAATTTCGTACCAACACTTGGAAACAAAGCTTGACATGCTAGCTAAGATCAAAAGTAAGAAAAATTACAAATTTTGTAGCCTTCCAAGCAGTCTAGACTCCCTTGCACAAGAACAATCAAAAACTCACCAAAACTCACTCGGTTTGCACTCTTATGATCTCTAAGAGGGGGGAAATGCTATCAAGGCTCAAGGTGATGCTTGGATCTGTGGTGTGGGTGAAATGAGAAGGGGAGGGAAGTATTTATAGGTGGCCAAGGGGTGAGGGACGTTGGCTTGGGTGCTTGGTGATTGGGTGAAGTGGGAGGTTCTCAAATCTGGAAAATTTCCAGATTTGCTTGCATGAGCTTAGGTCACTTGTGCAGAATGAAATAGTGCCCTAAACCACCATCATTTCCCCTCCACAGTAGCTGCAAGGGTCCTATAGATGACTCCAAGTCATGGGGCATCATTTGGATGGCAAAAGATCCCTCAAACCACCCTTGAAAACAGGTGGATGAAGGTGGTTTTGTGGTGGTAGAAAATCAGTTCGGTTTTGGATCTATTTGGGCAGCAAAAATGAGTCAAAATCCTTCATGATGGTCATGGGACTTCTTGGTGATTGGGTGGAGAAGGAGGTGGCATGGGGTGGTGGTGCAAACCATGGCAGGAGGCTTGGTTCAAATACAATCCACATGGTTCCTACACAAACTAGACCAAGGTGCACCCGGTTTGGTTCTTTAAGTTGGTTGATGCAACCAATTTTATCCATGGCTCAAACTGATTTTGGGAGGGTCTCATGAGGTGTTTAAGGACCATATTACCCTTGAGGATAAACCACAAAAATTTTGGGCCCAAGGGCAAAACAGTCCAAGCATTACAAAGGGCAATGCACAAAACCGATTGAAGCATGATTTGGGCTTGTTATGTCATTTTTCTTAATGACATGTGGAATAGTTTGGCTAGGGTATTAACATGGTCTAATCATAGTTTAAGGGAGTATTAATTCAAGAAAATTTGAATTAAAAAGTTTAAGAAAAGATTAAGCATGATTAAGCTTCAAAGCATAGCTTAAAGTGCATTAACCTCAAGTATGATGGTTAATGGCCTTTGCCAATTTTCAAAACTTAATTTGGGTACTTTGAGTTTAATTTGGGCTTAAGGAAACCAATGGTATGGTGTATTGGGCCTTTGGTCTTTGAATGGTAAAATGAGTCCAAACATGGCTTTGGATCATATGAGCTTGAAAATAGCCAAGGGTCCAATCTACACCAAAAGCCTTATGGCTTCCTATACTTGGGTCAAAACTAGCCTTGATTTCTTAAGGGCTTGGTTCAAGATTTTCTTGGACTAGGCCCATGAATGTACTTGGGTCCTAAAAAGCTTCACCAAAATTACTAATGGGCTTGCCTCTCTAATCCTTAGCTCATTAACACTAAGTACCAACATTAATGTTAATCCCACTATCAACCTTAGTGAAAGTGATTAACCCAAAAATAAAAGCCTAATCTAGAGTACTTAAGGGTTAATCAAGATTTAATTAAGCGGAGTATTACATCTCCCCCTCTTAGAGCTTCCCAACCGTCGTTTCCTTCTCTATTTAAACACATTTTACTTTTCCTCATGCATCCTCTTCTTTATTTTCTTCTTCTCCGTCAGTGCTCTTTGTCAAAACCCTTGCTTTCGATCTCCCTTCCTCCTGCTTGCTTCAATGGCCCCCAAGGGCACCTCATGGTTTCCTTTCCACAATTTGCACACCCCCAATAAGGTTGGGTCTTCGATAGTGTCTAAACACCTTTCCCAAAGCAACCCTCCTTACTTCGAGGGATACGAAGGGTCTGCAACCACCACCTCTGCTGACCTCAAGGGATTGAGGGACTCATATGGAATCCCTAAGTCAGTGGTCCTAGAGGTTCCTGGACCTTGATGTGGGGCCACCAATTCGATGGGTGTTTCTGATGAAGTTGCCTTGCCTGTCGTTGCCTTCACTCACGAGCTGAGACTTCCTTTTTGCTGCCCAATGCATAACGTCCTCGACTACCTGGGCTTGGCTCCCACCCAACTGCATCCTAATGCTTTGAGAATATTGATGTGTTGTTGTGTTGTATGGCATGGTTCTAGAGCCTGCCAGCAAAGAGTATCCTGATTTGACTACTCGGGAAATCATCCTAACCCATGTGGTTAGGTCACTAGGAGGTAATGTTTGCAGTTTTCGTTCTCAGCATGAGTGTCAAGTTGCTTGATTTGAAGGTCGGTACTCTAATGCCAAGGCTTGGCAAAGAAAATTCTTTTTTGTGTCTGGAGAAAAGCATTATCCCCAGCCCATGATGATGATTCTGGCATTGATACGGTATTTTTCACATTCATTAATGGCAGTAAATAATAAATAAGCAATTAAAAGATAAATAGAAAGATATAGAGATTTACGTGGTTTGCCATAATACCTACATCCACCAGTTGTTTAGAGGCCAATTCCACTATGATATGTGATTTTAGATATCTCTCATGACTTCACATATCTCTGAATACAATGAAGAAATTTAATATTTTGAGAGGTTGAAGATGATGCCTCCCTTGAGAGAGATCCTTTGGAGTCACTGTGCATGGTAGAGTTTGTGCGTAGAGAAGTCATAGAGAGCCTCCATAGATTCATGGAGATATACTCCTTATAAAGAGATCTATTTCCTTCCTTGGAGTGATTGAGTTATACTTGCCTTATGAAGCCTTTTCCTGTTATGAGTCTGAGTCAACTTGTCTTATCTCTTCTTGTCTTATATCTTCTTGGCCCTATCTCTTGTCTTTAACTTTTCCCTTATTATTAGTGATAGATTTTTAATGGGTTGGACACAATCAACTTTATCCCTAACACCCACAAAAGTAAACATAAAAACTGACGTACCTTGATATAGTACGTTAGATAGTAAAAGCTAATTTTATTGTAAAGTAGATCTAACATATCATATTAAGTCATGTTAGTTTGTGAGTTTACTTTGTGTAATCTCTTTATGACTATAGCACTTCGTTCCATGTGTAGCAGGCTACTGTGAGTTATACCATTCATGGGTATAAACATCACCTTCAATCAATCTCTTTTACAATTCTTTTAGGTGGTACTTGAAGGTTGGGCTCACATTGCACAATAACTAACTGTTGAGACAAGAAGTTACTATCCACGAGTAGATCATGTCCAATACTGTGCGAGTGATATATGACAAAGGTGATGCATAAGCACAATAGAGGTACATTGAGTGTGAAATCAGATAATGGTTTTCTCACTGGTAAAATTGGGTTTTAAGATAATTTCAAGCTTGAATAGTTTTCTTTAATTATAGATCCATATGTAGTTTGGGCCTTACTTTTATAGTTAGAAAGTGGTATTAGAGCCAAGATTAAGACCTTTAACAAGAATTAGGAAATTAATAAGAGTTTTGAAATATTGCAACGACAGACAAACGGATGATGTAGGTCGTTTTCATCCAAGAGAGCATCATCAAAAGAAGTTTGGGACATTACCTATTGGCTTGATTGACACAGTTAATGCCAAAAAATGGCACAACATGCCGGAAAGGGAGAAAGAGTCATTATCGACCCTCAATGACAATTCAGGCCTCAATCGATGTGGTCTAGAGCCACCGACAGTGATCCGGTGCGACAATTGTACGTACATCTATGACAGTGAATAAGAAGTAAATGCGGAGAAAATAGAAAGATTGAAACACACAGATTTACGTGGTTCGGCATGATGCCTACGTCCACAAGTGTTTGGGGAAGGAAAATCCACTATAACATGAGTATTTTACTGTCACAACCCCGTTCCATTACTAGGACGGGATCACGACTTGAGACCTGTTCTTTCCTTATTAATATTAGTATGTATTTTTTTTTCCTACGAGGGTAAAAGGGATAAGCGCGAACATGTCATGCATGTACACTGCGTTCCTAATTTAAAAGCAAGCACCTGATAGACAATCTGTTCAACATATTACCCAAAGGACTCTCAGAGTCCATCACTTACTCATTTAAAACATCGCTAGTTCCAATAAAAAGGGGACTCCATCCCCATAACACATACAAAAAGGCATTTAACCTTCTTATGTGGGGTTACCGTCACCCCACTATAGAAGTTACACCATTACCATCACCCCACCATAGTACTTACATCATACCCAAGGACATATTGTATTAAAGTCAACCAACAAAACATCCCAACATGGGACCCATCATAAAAACATAAAGACATAACCATTATCATTAAAATTGAACCGACAGGGAATTCTAAGCATCAGCCCCTCCCTCCTCAGCAATGCCTAGCTCCCCAGCCTCATCGTTCATACCTGTACGTTTAAAACATAAACACAAAGTGAGTCTAATACTCAGTAAGCAGTACACAATGCCGTTAACTTATTAATCACATAATCTTTCTTTTGAAAACATGCATACATAGACAATTGCAAGTTCTTGACAATGCTTTCATGCATAAATAGTTTAAGGAATAGCTATACTTTCATGCGCAATATTTCTATGACATAACCTTACTTTCATGCATAAACAATTAAGGAATGACTATACTTTCATGCATAAACATTTCTTTGCTTTCATGCATAAACATTACTTGCTATCATGCATAACATTTCTTAGAAATGACTTTACTTTACATTTCACTTTCTTGGGCCAGTACTACTATGCCCCGTGTGTTGGGGTTAGCGGTCTTTTGGACCCAGATCCCACCCGCGGCCGCAGGTTGGGAATCCCTTTTCATAGGGGGCAGCACTGGGTGCACTATCAATACTACTTACCCGGCATTGCAATCTGCCCATTCATTTGGTACCATTTTCATACATGTGGTCGTTACGTACATTCATACATTCATACATTCATGCTTTCATTCCTTTCCTTTTCTTTCTTCAAAAAATCGACGTTTTCATTATCTTCATTTAGTGCCAATGCATATGCGTTTCTTTTAAAAGAATGTTTCATGTCATGCTACATATAGGTAAGACATAATTATTTAAGAGAGCATGCATAAAATCTCATGATGCATTACCTTACATACACACAATGATAATTAATAGGGTACTTAACAGAGGCTATCAAGAAAGGCTTATACATACTATACATGCATCTATTCTTTCATAAGAGAAACATTTGGAAGGAGAGAGAGAGAGAGAGACTTTTTCATAAGAGTGCTTTGTGTGTAAGGAGCATGGTCATAGCTACTTACCTTGATGCTTTACAAATAGGTTCCTTGAATCTTGAAATATACTCCTATTCAATGAAATGAAATGAACACATTAAAATTCATTCCACATTAAGCCTTACTATCCGACACTCTTACGCGCTCAGTTAAATTCCAAATTGAAATTTAAGTACCTTCCTTAACCTATTTAGCTACATACATGGCACTAAGTCAACTCTTAGTATCCTCATTCCGACATTTAAGAAACCCATGAAAATATAAAGCTTGCTTGCTGTCCCTCTTTAAAGGCTACTATTTTCTATACAAGAGATGGGTATGAATCATAAGTTAAAATGTGTAGGATGGTAAGAATTTATTCAAGAGTGGAAGGGAACAAGGGAGTGCTACAAATCTGGAATTTTCATCAAAGAGAGCATTTTAACAGCTTTGCAATCTCGTGTGGAAATAAATCTAACAAAAGACAATACTTGCAAGAGGTTGGTTTTTGTCACTTGTTCTTCAAGGGTTCTTCCTACTAAGGTTTATCTTTGGTTAGCCAAGGAGTGAGGTTGAGCAAAAGGGGTAAAAGGGCTGGTTTAGACTTCCATGATGGAACAAAATTTCAGAATTTCACAAGACATGGGCAGCTAGCAAATGCTAGCATTTTCATGGTTCAAACATCCTTCACTTAACTAAAATCCTATCTATATAATTAAACAATATAAGGGTGGTAAAAACTCAAGAAAGCCTTATATATGTATACATATTCTGAAAACAGTTCCAATAAAGAGATACAACTCTTGGTAATTTACGAATTCCTAAAGTAAGCTTACTAATTTAATTTAAAAGTCTTGGTGGCTTACTTAGGCCATAAATCTTAGGGAAACATGTTTAAACTATAACTTTAACTACATTAATTTACACATAAATACATGACTTTAACAAGGTTAAAACATGGCTTAAACTTGATAAAACACAAGGGTGGACTACAAGTTTGCTTTGTGCAACACATGGTATGACACTAAAACAGAACCTAGACACACACACGGCTTCTTGTCCACATACATATATCTATACATCAACATACCAATTAATCAACACTTGAGGCTAACAAAGTTAACTAAGAAATTCACCAAAATAGAACATGACCCACGGCAAACAACCTCAAGCAAAGCACACACACACGCGGCTGGAACCATAAAACAAAACACTCACACACAAGGCTAGAATAGAGCACAACACACGGCAAAGCAACCTCAAGGTGCTCAGTCAGCCCAGAAAAATAGGGGTTCGGTCACTACCCACTAGATTAAACACTAGAGAAGCAACAAGAAACTGGTCTAGAAACTATCACAATTACTCGGGTAACACAGAAATCCGAAAACCCCCCCAAATCACAAGACACAATTTGCTTAGCAAAATCTCAATCGCAAGAAAAATATTACGAAAGGAACGTCACCTGTTTTGATCCCCTTTTCAAGCCACGGAAACACAGCAGATGAGAAGAGGAAGAGAAATCCGAAAGACCCAAAGCAGGTCGATTTTTCTTGAAGGCTTACGGTGGAAATCTTAAGCTCACGAAATGAGAGAGATCGGCTTGAGGAGAAGAGAGGTATCGCACGGCTAGGGAAACTGAGAGTCTCTCGTGTGAAGGGAGGGGACTTGAGGGAATTTTCTCTCTTTTGTGCCTTAGAACCGACGGGTGAATGGAGAAGAGAAAGGGAATTCACTTGTCTTGCATTGGAAGCCGTCGATGGGGTAAAGGAGAAGGAGAGGATTTGTTTCTCTTGTCCCTTGGAACCAGCGTGTAGGAGAAGAAAGAAGAGTTTAGGCAGCTTGTAGAAGAAGTCGACTAGTGAAAAGATAAAAATATCTTATTAGCTTCTTGAGGAAGCTTCGGCTAGAGAGTAGAAAAGTCAATAATTTCAACTCAACTTGTCCTATGAGTTGGACGGTGGAGATTAAAGAGTTTGAACCCTTTCTTGGGTAAATAAAATTAAAGGGATTGAAAGGAAAAATTGCAAGGTCATAAAATCACACCTTTGAATTATTTACTAACCCACTTTTAAAAAAATAAAAGCACACCCATCTTAAAATAAAATAATAACAATAAAATAATAAAAGTCTTTATCTCAAAATATTTAACTTAAAATATTAATAGATGACATAAGGACTTACGTAGTAGGATTCAGGTATTACATTTACAGTCTCTCATAGCCTCTTATTTCTCAATGTACAATGACAATTAAAGATCTATTTGCTGGAGGAAATATTCTCATTGGAGCTCTCGTCGTGAGGTTGAAGAAGCTAAAGAAGAAGAAAAAACTCTCATTTCTCGTCCAATCTGATCCCTTTTTATCCCCCTTGGGAATGCTGAGGGATGGCAGCTTTATCCCCCTTGCGTTCCCTCCTTTTTTTTTTCTTTTTCTCTTATTTTCCATCCCTTCCTTCTTTTCTCTCTGACACTTTCTTTTCCCGCTGACACTTTCTTTTCCCTTGTCCCCTCTTTATCCCTTCTACCTCTCTCTTGCTTTGTCTTCTAGTGGAGGTCCCTTTGATGGTAGGGCCTGGGATATTTTATCCCTTTCAGTTGCCCACAATTCTTAAGGTTAATTTGCTTCCAAAAAAAAAGCCTTGAGAATATGTGACAGTTAGTCCGTCAAAACTCATAAAGAAATAAATTTGGGAAGGTGCACTCGACTGCCTAATGTGTGAGTGCAAAGCTCGACTTTGGCGGGTGATGGGCTCGACCTCGTAAGGCACAAGCGCGAAGCTCATCTTTGGCAGGAGATGGGCTCAACCACATAAGGTGCCAATGTGAAGCTCGACTTTGGCAGGAGATGGACTCAATGGGGTAAGGTGCAAGTACGGAGCTCGGCTTTGGCAGGAGATGGCTCAACCATGTAAGGTGCGAGCGCGGAGCTCAGTTTTGGCTGGAGATGGGCTCGACCGTGTAAGGTACGAGCACGGAGCTCGTCTTTTGGTGGGAGATGTACTCGACCATGTCAAGTGTGAACCCGGAGAACGGCTTAGCCAGGAGATAGGCTCAAACTAGTAAGGTGAGAGCCCTGAGCTCGACTTTGGCGAGAGATGGGGCTTGACCACGTAAGGTACGAGTGCGGAGTTCAGCTTTAAGAGCGAAGGCTGAGCAGTCAAGCGACTTACCCGACCATTGGTCCCTTGGGAAGCCGGGTGGTCCCTGACCTTTATCAATCATGAGTTCATTTGTTTAGATGTTTGCTTGATAGGTTGCATGTGGTCAATTTTGTTTTCGATGGTGTTGGCGGGTTTTTGCCTATTCATGTGAATCGCTGTTGGTGTTCCTATTTCGTTGTTGATGTTTGTTGGTGGTAACCTACTCTAAGTGGTCAGGGAACCCGTCGACCCTCTGGATCCACCTTAGGCAATTGTCGAGCCCCTCGACTCGTTCCCAAATATATCTAGCACGAGGCAATTGTGGAGCTTGGAGACTCGCTCCTGAAGGTAACCCGCTGGCGACTATAATGGCACAAGTGTAACACTCGATGTTTGCTGGAAAAGATATTATGTTGGTGTTGCTATCTAGGGGCGAGTCAAAGGACTCGACTTTATGGCATGAAGGTCGGCAAGTCAAGAGACTTGTGTCCAATCGGTTGTTTGGGCTAGCCAAGGGACTAGTGTGCAACCTAAACTTCGTGGCGAATCATGGCATGAAGGTCAGCAAGTCAAGAGACTTGTGTCTGACTGGCTGTCAGGACAAGTCTAAGGACTAGTGCCTAGCCTAAACTTCATGGCGAATCCCAAACTCGGCTTGCTAGCATGAAGGTCGGTAAGTTAAGGGACTTGTGTTCGACTAGCCATCTGGGCAAGTCAAGGAATTACTACCAAGCCTAAGGTTCGTGGTGAGTCAAGGACTCGGCTTTGTAGCACGAATGCCAGCAAGTCAAGAGACTTGTGTCCGACTAGCCATTTGGGCAAGTCAATGGACTAGTACCCAGCCTAAACTTCGTGGCGAGTCAATGAACTTGGCTTTGTTGAAGAAGATGTTTGTTCATGCTTAAAAAGCCAACCCAGTTAGCATAAATAAATCAAATTACAAATGTGTAGTTTGCAAACCTGAATCATTCCACTAGAGTGTGGCAAAGATCGGTGATGTGCCAGCGAGGCCTGTGTGTAGCCACGTTTCGAGGATGACAGAGGTTTGAGGTGCTCGCATGCATGTTAATGCTAAGAAATCGATTCCGATGGAGACATATTGGGGCATTCGAGCAATGCCCAATCGGGGCTATGTATACGTGGTTTCGCACTACATGAATCAATTATGTTAGTAAAAATGAAATTCACATAGGTTTTGAGGGAGACACACCAGGATGTTTTAACTGATGTATTCACATAGGTTTTGAGGGAGACACACCAGGATGTTTTAGCTGATGTAGCTAATATTTCTTTTTTTTTTTTTTTTTACTAAAATTTCCCACAACTGATCGTTCGTTTTTTTTTTTTTTTTTTTTTTTTTTTTTTTTTTTTTTTTTTTTTTTTTTTTTTTTTTTTGCAACTGAGTTTATTTACTACTGGGGAAGTCTCTGTCTTTAAGTGTCTTCAAAGCGATGTGGAACCATCTCTTAGAAAATTTCCTGTTCATTCTCCCTCGAGTCGTGTACTGTAGGCAAGTCGAAGTATAGGTGGTTCCTTGTTCTCCATCACATGTACCATTCATGAGTGGTGTACGTTACACATGCATAAACACTGGCTATTAATTGCTGAGAAGTAGCCCACCAAGTGAGGTGGCGAGCACCTTGTCCCGCCATGCATGGGGCCGAAAAACTCCCAGAAGCATGGGTCGTGCATGTGGCGGCCGAGGAAAGTGGTGCCGCATCTATTACATGCCCATATGTGTACATACCAGGACTGTGGCCGAGATATACAAGGCCAAGGAAAGTGGGTGGCTGGGAAGTCATGGCGAGGAAGTTTCCTGCCGGGCAACCCATGGCCGAGGAAAGTGAGTGACCCGCCTATGACATGCCCTCCTATATGTGTGCCAAGACCGTGGCCGAGCTATACAAGGCCGAGGAAAGTGGGTGGCCGAGGAAGTTTCTCGTCGAGAAACCCATGGAAAGTGACTGACCCGCATGTGACATGCCCACCTATGTACGTGGTTGGGTCGTGACCAAGGAAAGTGGACGAGGAGCAGGTGGGTGAGATGCCCATCACTGGCCAAGTGAGAGGTCGTGCCCACCACTAGGTGGCCGAGCAAGAGCTCAGTCTGAGGAGGGATGCCCGCCACTAGGTGACCGAGCAACCTCTCGGACCAACCTGGGGTGCCCGCCATTAGATGGCCAAGCAGCTTGGTTCGTGGAGCATCCTGCAGGCGACAGAAATTGCCTGTAGACTTGGCAATGCCTGGCGGTGATCCCACCAACATATGGGTGTCGGGCGAGAGGCCCTGCCGGGTGCACAGCAATGTGCACCCATTGCCTATTGTAGTGCATGGGTGGTAGCCGCCAGCGAGTTGAGCGAGCTCACAGTTGGCTGCCGTGAGCCTCTCAGGTGCACATTTCCGTGCACTCGTTAGATGCACCGCTCAATCCCTAGCGACGGGGATGAGTCGGTTAGAGACAAAACCCTCCGACGGCCCAAGTGGTAGCCGCGGCAAGGATCCCAGGCTAGCAATGGCCTGCCGCAAGCCTCCCTTTTGCGCCGTGATGTGCACCTACACTATGCATGCCATGCACAATTAGGACATGCATGGGCCACGGGCACTGTGCACAAGTGCACAGTGCTCGCCTACCTGTGCATGTGCATCGGTATTGTGCATTATGCACAGTATCAATGATTTCGGGCATGCATGTGCGTGAATTTAAGAGCACAGTGGCTGCCCATGCCCCCCTCTCTTTGCAGAGTGCACTCAAAGTGCATTTATAGTTCAAGCGGCCAGGTAACTCGAGTTCCTGGCCTCACACACCAGGTGCATAAAAAGAAAGCCCTTTAAGTGTACAGTGCACTTAATCACCTGGGCGAGGAGAGATATACTCGCCCAATTTTTGGTAACAACGTCATTCATAAAAAAATAATAAGAGAAGCTGAGAATAATTATCTGGAGAAGAATTGTATCTGCTCATTTGGAGATTATTCGGCTCGCCAAAAAATATCCTTTTCCCATTTCCAAAGTAGAAAGTAAATCAAATCCCAAAGATGGCGTCAATTATTAATGCCAAAAAATTGTACAATAGGCTGGAAGGGGAGAAAGAGTCATTTCCGAACGGCTATGAAGATTCGGGCCTCAATTGGTGTGGTCTAGAGCCCTTCCCAGTGATCTGGTGCGGCATCCGTACATACATCCATGACAGTGAATAAGAAGTAAATGCAGAAAAAATAATGAGATTGAGACACAAAGTTTTATGTAGTTCAGCATGATACCTACGTCCACGAGCATTTGGAGAGGGAAAATCCACTATAACATGAGTATTTTACAGTCTTTCATAGCTTTTCATTTCTCACTATACAATGGGAGTATGAGATCTATTTGCTGGAGGAGAAATTATCACTGGAGCTCTCGTTGTACGGTTGAAGAAGCTGAAGAAGAAAAAAGAAAAACCCCACTTTCTCATCCAGTCTGATCCCATTTTATCCCCCATTGGGATTGGTGAGGGATGGTAGTTTTATTCCACTCCTCATTGGCGTGTCTGACTTGTTTTCCCTCTCTTTTTCTCTTCTTTTTCATTCATTCCTTCTTTTCCCTCTGACACTTTCTTTTCCTTTGTCTCTTCTTCTTCTCTCTTCCTTCATCTTCTAATGGGGGCCTCTTTGATAGGCTAGGCTTGGGATATTTTATCCCCTTCAAAAAATTCAATCTCTCATTGCTTACCGAAATATGCAAGTAACACAAGATTGGATCTCAAATTTGGAAGAAAAAAAATAAAGTTGTTAAGTCTCAAACTGGCCATCTTCTATTCGCCACATGGAAAGGACTAGAGGACCCAATTATAAGACTTGTGAGCTACAAGGGCATGCTTGTCTGGGATGGAGACAGAATTTATGGATGCTAGAAGGTGGTGTCGTGGTGGTGGGCTTCTAACAAATGATGGCGTACGTAGGTAAACAAAGAACACCCAGAAGCCACTTGGAAAAATTTGAAAAAGCCTCGAGGAGACATGGTCCAATCTTTTAAATTCCATTTTAGGCCTGCTTTGGATAGAGAAATACTTTCATTTCATCTCAATATCTAAACACCACAAACAAAAATATTTTTCAATTTCAAATTTTTAACTTTTTAATCTAATCATTACTTAATTATTCAAACTTTTCCAAACTTCCAAACTGTAACATCCGGGCCAAAGCACTAAGTTCGCTCTCTAAATATTTTTGGGTTTGACATATGAAAAAGCTTCTTTATTCACTACGTCAGGAGCAAATTTTTTTTTTTTTTTTTTTTTTTTTGAAATGGCCAAATAACCCAAGCCGTAAGATCTTGTACCAGAACCCACGACGTGCACGTCCGTTTCTTTTGCATGCACTTCTATTCCGCTAAGGTTAACGGTATCAATATTTATTCACAAGTTTTTCACTTAACTAGCAGTTCACGCAAAGCCTCAATCTTACTTCGACCACCTGCAACCCTAGACTAGGTTACCACCCTTCTCGACGCATCAACGGCCTCTAGTCCTCGTCCAGGACGCAACCACCCTACCCAACCCGAGTACAACCACGTCACAGCCCAAGTGTGCGTCCAGGAAGCAACCACCGCGAGCCATCATGGCATGTCCACAAACACTCATGTTTTTGCAGCTCAAAACTGAGCAAGACCTGTTATGTCAGAGGCCACCAGCCACGGTACAGTGAACCCACCGCCGCAACTAGCCACCTTTTCTCCATACCCACGGCATCCCCACACCCATCGCACGTAGACCCTTGTTTTAGCCCAGAAAACAGAGCAACATCAACCCAATGCTCTTTCGTTCGAAGCCACCACATGGTGCCCAACCCCCGAGCTCACCACCATCGATCGTTGGCTAGCCACAATATCCAGCCTTGTAACCACCATGCAAGGAAGTCACCACGTCACCTGCAGTCACACGGTGAACCTCTATTTTTCACAACCAAAAACAGAGCAATCCATACAGCAACTCCTCCACGCCGGTTGCCTCAGCCTCAAGCAACATCACTGCCCAGCCATCAAGCTCACCACTATTGACTTCCGCCTAGCCTTTGGTCTGCCGCACGCCGCCTCAGGCCCAGGTAAGCTCATGCCGTTTTTTTCTTTTTTTCTCTTTTCTCTCAGTCTCTCCCTCACTCTCTCACCATGTGTTTCTCACTCTCTTAGTGCCCCGCCACCGTGACCACTGTCATCCACTGCTCAGCCATAGCTCCTCCGCACGTTTCCCTTCACTTTCGGTGAGCCTCCGCGTGATTACTAGTCTATGTTTGTTTTTACAATGTTAATAGGATGGTTTACGCGTGTAGGATGTGATGCATGCCTTTGGGTTAAAATGAAAACAAGTATTTTAATTACATTATTTACCCTTCGAGTAAGCTGTGTTAGTATGTTTTAAAACTTTTAATATATACTATTAGACTCGATTCTATTTATGTTTACAGAAAACTTTTAAGTAATGTTAATATGTTTTTTAAGTAGATATTTAATTTTAAGAGTAAAACGATAACAGTTTAAATTTTTATTTCTACACTTTAGATATGATCTAGTATTTATAATTTGATTTCATTCGTAAATAAGTTAGATTTTTGTGTTTTAGTCGGACTCATTAATTGGACATTAATGAATTTAGAATTGTGACGATATTTTAGGATTACGTAAATTTAAGTTTTTGAAGAATTAAAATAAGTTATTTTAGCATTTTAGGCTTAAATATTGAAATACGTGCCCGATTGGAAATTTATGAAAATTACATGATTATGTTATAGGTGACGATTAATATTTGTTCGGCATTTTAAGGAAATTTCTGGAAAGCTAAAAAGTTCAGGTAAGTAGGGTTTCTTTGCTAGACTTTGCATAAAATAAAAATGAACTGAGGTTGATTTATGAAAATGTGCATTATG
This sequence comes from Juglans nigra, assembly GCA_002916485.2. Lineage (NCBI taxonomy): Eukaryota > Viridiplantae > Streptophyta > Magnoliopsida > Fagales > Juglandaceae > Juglans > Juglans nigra. Next base: position 553,984 of record CM036137.1, read on the forward strand.
TGTTTGAAAAGAAATGTGAAAATAACCTCAGTTATTTATTCATTATTACTCATTGAACTCTAATGAAAGAGAAAGCATTTTATCATGATCGGTGTAGACATGAGTCAATTTTTGACATTCTATTTCTGACCTATGCAAAAATAGCGAATATGAAAACTTGTGCATAATTATGTAAATATACTTTGGATCTATTTTGATTACGAAGATAATATCATTTTGTTCAGTACTCTATTTGGATAAGATGTGATTTCTAAAAACTTTTGGCATGACTCTCTGATTCTGAATTTGATTCTGTTTCCACTCTGTTCAGTTACGGCCCTACCACGGGTGATAATAATGGCATACGGCCTAACCACGGGTTACAATAGTGGGTACGGCCCAACCACAGGTAATAATAGTGGATACGGCCCAATCACGGGTTATGGATACAGTCCTACCACGGGTTATAGTAGTGGTCTCTGTTTTGAGTGTACACCTTGGTGACAAAGTGATTTATGTTCTGCTTGGCTATCTACAGATGCACAACCCTACCACGGGGGTTATACATAGTTTCTATTCTGACAGGTTTTCAGAAATCACATCACATCATAGTACAAAACATCTTCAGAACAGAACAGAATCATATCACAAAACATAATTTATGCACAAAATTTCATATTCGCTCTCTTTTTCAAAGTTCAGAAACAGAATGCCAAAAATAAGCTCATGTCTACACCAGTCATGACAGAAAATATCTTCTTCTTAAACAGAATCTCATGAGTAATGCACAACAAATATCTGAGATAGTTCAATTTTCTTTTCATAATCAAATATGTATATTTTTCAAAAATAACCTCAGCTCATTTTATTTTAATGCAAAGTCTAGTATAGGAACCCCGCTTACCTGGACTTCTTAGCTTATTCAGAAATTCTCCACAACAGTACTGAACAATTGTCATTCATCACCTATAAAAAGTCATGTAACTTAAATAAATCTCCAGTGAACAAATAAATCTCATATTACACCTGAAGTACCTATTTTTAATTCCTCAATACTTAAAATTCTCTTAACTCTAAATATCATCACTTTTTAATTTCATCAATATCCACTAAAATGAATCCATACCAAAGAGAGTAATCAAATAAATATTATGATAAAAGAATACTGGTGTTTTTAAAATACTAAAGTACCCATAACATGTTATAGATTAATAGAATACTATGGCTACTTAAAAATCCCATAAAATAAAGCCAACTTAACTTTAAAAAAAAATGAGTTCAATTGAAAACTAAATAGTTCAAATTAACAATATAATCATTTTTTTTCTTTATGTATAATAAAATCCAAGCCCAATCATTAAATCACAACCAATTAAACCAAGCCCATTAAAACATAAACCCATTAAAACTAAAACCACGAAACCACATAAGAAAATTGCATCATACTAAGGGGCAAAACTGTAATAAAAACTCAAAATTCTTCTTCTTCCTACGTAATGCTTTACGGGTGAAAACTATCCCAGTTTGAAAGCTTACCATGAGTGAAGGGAGACATGCAGTGGATCCTTGCTCGCCAGAGGGAAGCTCGCGACAGCGGATTGGGGAGGTACTGGGTGATCGGCGACGTAAAATAACACTGAGAGAGAGAGCGAGAGAGATGAGACAGAGAGGGACGGAGAGGAGAGTTGAGTTTGGGGGTAACTTACTGAGAGAAGAAGGACGAACTTGGATGGAGTGCAGCGCCCAACGATACTCTCTGTGCGGTGGCGATGACGTGGAAGAGGTTGGCGGCAGCGTCGCTCAGCTGGTTTGCGTCGAACAGCTGCAAGCAGGAAAGAAATTTGCTCTATTTTCGGGGACTAAAACAGAGGTTTCTTCAGTGTTTGTTTGACCACAGTGGAGGCACGGTGGCTTGGCAATAGGAGTTGTACCACGATGGTTGAGAAGGGGGTGGAACGGTGGTGGTGCAGGGATGGCACTAAGTGGGGTCGAAATGCAGAGGCAGCGGCGGGGCTACGTGGGTTCACAATTTGCCAACGGCTAGGTGGTGGGGCTATCACACGGTGACATGACTTACGGTTACTGCAAGGGTGCACCCTCCATGGCTGGGTTGTGGAAAGGAGGAGGTGGCGCACAGTGGTTTTGAGCATAGGAGATGGCCGCTTACGGTTGAAGGATGGGCATCGGTTTTTACGTGGAGAAGGAGGTTGGCGTCGAACTAGGAGGGGCTGGGTGGTTCTGTGCAGTGGTTCAGCGACGGCACAGGGTAATTCTCAAGGGTATAAGATGAAAGTGTATCTTTATATGGGTGATAAGAAAACCCTAGAGAAAGAGAAGAGATAGACGTGCATGGGTAGTGCCGTGCGTGGGGGGAAAAAAATAAAAAAAAAATAAATTAATAATCATTAAAGTCCAACAATAAAAAAAAAATATTCATTAAAGCAAAAAAAGTAATTTAAAAGCAAACACTAATTAATATCAAGAAAGCACATCAAAGTAAATTTCACAACCTAAAAATTATAAAATAAATCCAACGAGAAATCCGATAAATTTTAAAACAAGAAAAATAATATTTAAATTAATTAAAATAAACCTTCACTAAAAAAAATACACTAAAAATACAGGATATTACATAAGAAGTTTTAGCAAGGTGTTATGATTGTAGTGGAATAAGTGTCTGAGGGTACAAGTACATATTCGAGAGTCGTAGTTAGTAAATTGATTTATTTTTCGGCATTTTGGTTGATGAATTAAGGATATTTTCGAGTTTTTGGAGTTTTTAATTTATGTTATTGAGAACGTCTTTGTTGTCCCTATGAAGGAACATAGATTGTTGGGTGAGTAAATGAATTAATATTTTATGAAACTTTCTGGATTTTATAGTTGTGTTATTTAAGTTGATATTAAGTATTAAGAGCTAACTCTCCGGATATCTAGGAACGGGGCGTTACACAAACATAACACAAAAAATAATTTAATTTTTTTAAATCCCAAAAAAGGTCATACTAAAAAATTATATTCTAACAATATTTTATTTTCATAATATTTTTATTAAACTTTTTTCTCTATCCTTTTCCAAAATCTCATAAAATATTTTAACTCAAACCATTTCTAACTCATATCATCTTAACTCAAATATCATACTACTATTTATAAATCATCTCAACTCACTATCTAAACTAGGCCTTAGTGATCATTCTAGTTTAAGCACTGAAATGGAATATTACAATATCAGTATGTTCCGGTGTAGCATTTCAAGATTAGCTATGCGAGATTAGCTATATATATATATATAATGATAATTTTTGTGTGTGCGCGCACGCGCACATTCATACACACACATATAGGGACAAGGTAGGATTTATGTAAAGGGAGCCATAGGATATATAAAAACTTGTACATAACAAAAATTAAAATATTACTTAAAAGCGTACATAAGTATATAAGAAGTTTCAAGTTTGAATGTAAAATAAAAAATAAAAGCATTTAACATGCCAATTGATCTCAATATTTTCTCAACAAATAAAGATCATTAATTATCACAATGTTTCTCAATATAGACTAACAAATAATTTATAACAAAGACGTCATTTATTTTTTTACAAAACCTTATCTCAACAATATTAAAAGCTGAAAAAGTTCGTTCAATGTATTTTATTTCGAAACATAATTTTTTTCTTTTTTTTAAGAAAGAGTGGGCAATCACCAATCTAATAGTGACACCCTCCCGAATTTATTAATAAAATCCTCGCTTGTGCGGAGGAAAATCGTGGAAACGAAACAAGGCCCTTGAGAAAAAAACCTCAAAGAGCCCAAGTCCAGAAAAGACTCTAAACAAGCTTGTGAACATAATGAAGAGCATAACAAAAAAAAAAAAAAAACCAAGATTAACGACATCTTAAGGAAGGAATTCCAGATAAATCCAACCGGAGAAAACCTCTAAGCACCCAAGGCAATATAGAATTATTTGTGCAGACAAAAGCAACACCATTAGCACCATCTTTGGCCTACCAATCGGCCACCTTATTTCCTTCACGAAGAAGATGCTGAAAAAAATAATTAATAGATTGAGCCTAACCAACAATCTCTTCCCAATAATCCTCCAGGTACCAAACTCCACACCGCCCTCTATGCCACCAAGAAATAATCCCCATCAAGTCAACATCAACAACCACATTGAAAAGTTGAAGGGACTTGCACTGCCGTAGGCCATTAAGTAGTGCAAGAAGTTCTGCTTTATTATTTGAACCAAAACCAATTGGAGAGGCGAATGCTTGCACAAGCTGTCCTAGATCATTGCAAATAACACCACCAATACCACTAGCACCCGGGTTACCAAGACTACTATCATCCGTATTCAATTTAAACCATCCTGGTGAAGGTTTATGCCACTGGACTACTTTACACCGCCTCTCTTTTAAAGTTTCAAAACATAATCTTAACAATATTTATGATTTAAGATTTTTGGCTTTTCCATATTATTCAACTTAAGTTTTCAAAATAAACGGTAAAGAAAATGACTCATGAAAAGTCATATTATAATATTCAAAAATAATTCAAACATGCGTACAACATAATAAATCAAATTAAAAAGTTTAAGTTTACATAATTTTAAACAAAAATTTCTAGATTTGATCAAAGAAAGGAAACAGAGTTTGCAGTAGAAAATTATGATTTGATCAAAGAGACAAACACCTAAGCTTCAGGTCTAGTTTTAGTTGGTTGTGATTCTTACAAGCTCAATCTCTTTTAGTTTTCTCTCTCACGAAGTAAAACATAAAGAGAAGGATAAATGCAAGCAAGAAGAACATAAGGAGACTAAGCAACAAAGCTGCAACACATGAGGAAATATATGCAGCAACGAAAGCAAACATAAAGTACCCTACAATGACCAAGAAATGCATGCAGCAGCAAAAGTTAAAGTAAAGCACATTGCAGCAAACGAGAAGTGAAAAGCAAGAACAAAATGAAGAAGAAAAGCAACAGAAAAAGGAGAAAGGTGTTGTCACAGAAAAGCAAGGGATCATGTGTGAAATACATGGCTGCACACAAAGCAATGTTAGGAAATCAACATGTATAGTACTGCCTAAACCATGTTGTCCATAAAGCTACAGTCGATTACTTGTAACTAAATAGGAGACTAAAAATTGGTTTTTAGAAATTTTCTTTTTCTGTTTTTTGTAATATATATATACAGCAATAGCTCTTGTATCAAAAACACATCAATGAGAATGAGATTTTTCTCTATAGTTCTTATTCATTTCGAGTTTTGTTCATGTTTTAACAGTATCAAAGCAGTACATCTTTCCTGCTATGTTTCATTAACTTGCAAACAAACCTCATCTCATTAATCATGACAACTTTATCTTCTTCTTCATCTCCTTCTTCCCTTGAGGATCAAAATAGTCCTTTCTTCCTACATCACAGTGGCAATGCTAACACTATCATTGTTTCACCCCCATTAAATTGTTCAAACTACATTTCTTGAAGCAGATCATTTCTGCTTTCTATTTCTATCATAAACAAATCAGGCTTCCTGGATGGCACAATCACCATCCCTGACTTATCAGATTCTTCCTATGTTTCATGGCTAAGATGCAACAGCATCCTCCTTGCATGGATTCTAAACTCTGTCTCAAAAGACATTGCATCCAATTTCTTCTTCATGACTTCAGCCAAGCATGGGACAAGCTTAAGGAGCATTTTGCACAACCTGATGAGGCTCGAATCTATCATCTCCAACATAAGCTAAGTGGCATTGTACAAGGACACTTCTCTAAGTGATTACTTCACACAAATTAATGCTATTTGGGAAAAATTGCATAGCTATAGACCTCTTCCATGTTGTTCATGTGGAAAGTGTACATGTGATGCCTTGAAAGATGTTGGTGAAATCCAACAACGAGATTATGTGTTTAAATTTTTAATAGGCTTAAATGATAGTTACGATGTTGTGAGAGGACAAATCATTTTATTAAGTCCGTTCCCTTCATTGGATAAAACATTTTCACTAATATTGCAAGAGGAAAGACAAAGGCAGGCAAGGAGCACAGCCTTGCCCACCTCAAAACCTTCTGCCTTACTTGCCTACCAAAATTTTCCAAAGAAAAAGGACAAGTCAGACCTGGTTTGCCACCATTGTGGTAAGGTTGGACATGCAAAGGAAAAATGCTACAAGTTGGTGGGATTCCCACCAAATTTCAGGTTTACCAAACCAAGAATTGGAAACACTTCTGTTGCACCTTATTCTGCAAATAAGGTTGCTGCTCAAATTACTACCTCAAGCCATGAAGCACCTGCTCCATGTGCCTCTCAATTGAACCTCTCTCAGGCACAAGCACAGCACCTCATGGCTCTTGTCAATGCTCAATTTCCTCAGATGAACTTGGGACAAAACCAATTATGCTTACACCTGCTCTTGCCGAACCACTATTGAGACCAGCTCCTCGACCACAACATATTCAAACTTAGCAGGTAATTATCACTGCCTCTCCATTCTTTCCATACCTGCTGACCACTCTCATCCCAGTATTATGAATTAAAGCAAACACAGTTCATCTTCCCAACATAAGCACTCTGATATCTATAACACACCATGGATCATGGACACAGGAGCCACTGATCACATGGTGTGCTCCACCTCCTTCTTTGACAATCCCTCTTCATGCATAAAAGCCTTTGTGCAACTCCCAAATGGTACAAAGGCTCAAGTCACACACATAGGCACTGCTAAGTTATCAGATTCACTATCACTAACTGATGTCTTATGTGTGCCCTCATTCACTTTCAACCTCATCTCATTTAGCAAACTCACTCAAAAACCAAATACATGTCTGTTTTTCTTAAAAGATCTTTGCTTCATTTAGGTCCTCTCTTCATGCATGAAGATTGGACTTGCTAAGGTTCATGTTGGCCTCTATTATCTGCTACCTCCTTCTCATGATAGCAATATCAACCCTTCTTTAACTTTTCCCAATCAAGCTCAAGTCAACCAAGCAGCTATACAACAAGATTTTGATCTATGGCACTTTAGATTAGGACATTTATCTTCACAAAGAATGAATCCTAATGTAAAGTCCAAGGATCTATCTCATTGTAAAATCTGCCCTTTGGCCAAGCAGAAACATCTTTCCTTTCTTCCAAGTGTATCCACTAGTTCATTTCCTTTTAACTTAATTCATTGTGATATATGGAGCCCATATTCTCAAGCATCAATTCAAGGCTTTCATTACTTCTTAACCATTGTGGATGATTATTCAAGAATCACTTGGGTTTTTTTAATGAAACTAAAGTCAGAAACAAGACCTATCCTACAGTCTTTCTAAAGTCAGAAACAAGACCTATCCTAGAGTCTTTCTTTCAGCTCATACACACTCAATTCAATAGCAAAGTTAAGAAAATCAGAACTGATAATGGCCTTGAATTCGAGATGACTGATTTTTATAAAGACTATGGCATCACTCACCAAAAAACATGCGTATACCTCTCAACAGAATGGTGTTGTTGAGAGAAAACACCAACACCTCTTGAATGTTGCCAAAGCACTTCTCTTTCAAGCTGGTTTACCTATTCCTTTTTGGGGGAATGTCATCTTAATTGCAGCATATATCAACAATAGGATTCCTACACCCCTCCTTTCTAGCCAATCTCCCTATGAAATGCTCTTTTCATCACCACCCTCATATGCTCATCTTCGAGTCTTTGGCTGCCTAAGTTATGCTAGCACTTCTAAGCACCACAGAACCAAGTTTGAACCTCGAGCCAAACCTTGCATTTTCCTAGGATACCCTGCAAACATCAAAGGTTACAAGCTCTATAATATAGAGACTCATTCCACCTTTATTTCTAGGAATGTAATCTTCCATGAATCTGTTTTCCCATTCCACTCCTGCACCCCCACTCCCTCCTCTCATTCCTCTTCAGACATTCACTCCTCCTTCCCTCATAATTTGGTTTTACCTCCTCCACCACCAGATAGCTACTTTCCACCTCCTCTTAATGAACTGCAATCTACCACATCCAAATTCTACTCTCCAATCTCAAACACCTTCTCTTGAAACACCTCTGCCTGCTACCTCTTTTGATCCACCTCTTCCTTCATCTCATCTTAATGAGCTCCATGCCACCTCATCTCCTGATCCACCTCCTCGAAGGTCCACTAGAGATAGGCATCAACCTGACTATCTACAACAATACCATTGTCAAATAGCAGAATCCCTACCTCTCAATGCATCCTCTCCATCCTCCACATTTCATCCACTCAATCATCACCTCACCTACAAACACCTCTCCTCATGTCACCAATCCTTCTTTGTTTTCCTCTCCCTATTTTATGAACCTAACTCCTATAGTGAAGCTATGAAATTTAAACATTGGCAAGATGCAATGCAAGCTGAACTCAGTGCCTTAGAGGAAAATAATACTTGGACTGTTACCTCCCTCCCCCCAACAAAACTGCCATTGGTTGTAAATATGTCTGCAAAGTGAACCTTAAATCTGATAGTTCTTTTGAAAGACACAAAGCTAGACTTGTAGCTAAGGGGTATACTCAAAGAGAAGGTTTTGATTTCCAAGAAACATCTAGTCATGTGGCTAAACTCACCACAGTTCATGTCTTCCTTGCCTTAGCACCTATTCAAAACTGGTTCTTATTTCAAATGGATGTTCATAATGCCTTATTACATGGGGATCTTAATGAGGAAATTTATATGGAAATCCCACTAGGTTATCACATTCACAAAGAGTAGATTGAGGGGAAGAAATTAGTAGTCAAATTGAATAAGTCTTTCTATGGACTTAAACAAGCATCAAGGCAATGGTTCTCAAAGTTTTACAACTCACTCACTTCTATTGGATTTCAGCAATCTAAGTCTGACTATTCCTTATTCACTAAATTTAGTCAAAAGGGGTTCACAGCACTCCTAGTGTATATGGATGATATCATAATGCGAGATGATTCTCAAGATGAAATTGATTCACTCAAAACTTACCTTCACAGCAAGTTCAAGCTCAAAGACCTTGGACCCCTCAAATATTTCCTAGGCCTAGAGGTTGCAAAGTTATCTTCTGGAATCAATATCTGCCAAAGGAAGTACACCCTCGAAATATTGGAAGATGCGGGTTTACTTGGCACTAAAACTGTCTCTACACCTATTGAATTGAACTACAAGTTGAGCCACACCACAAATGAGATTCTGCAAGACCCCACAACCTACAGAAGGCTCATTGGAAGGCTCATTTATTTAACAATTACCAGGCCAGACATCACTTATGCTGTGAATGTTCTAAGCCATTTATGGACAAGCCTTCACAAACTCATATATACTCAACCTACAGAGTTCTCAGATATCTCAAAGAGTCCATAGGTCAGGGCATCTTCTTGTCATCAAGATCATCTTTACACTTAAAAGCATATAGTGACTCTGAATGGGCTGCTTGTCCCGAAACTAGGAGATCTGTCACAAGCTTCTATGTGTTCATTCGAGATTCATTGGTAAGTTGGAAATCAAAGAAACAAGTGACTGTCTCTAGGTCTTCAGTTGAGGCAGAATATAGGGCATTGGCTATAACAAGTTGTGAAATCGTATGGCTTTTTGGTCCGTTAAGAGAATTCAACATTAATCATGAACAATCTGCTCTCATGTTATGTGATAACCAAGCAGCCATTCACATCACAAGGAATCCTATCTTTCATAAAAGAACTAAACACATAGAGTTGGACTGTCATTTTGCTCGAGAAAAGGTCCTAGCTAGAGTAATCACTCCTATCCACATTGCCTCAAAGTTTCAAATTGGCAAATATTTTCACTAAGGCTTTATCATCTTCTGTTTTTCAATTTTTATTGTCCAAAATGGGAATCCTAAATATCTATGACCATATTAGGGGGAGTCTCATGAAGTAAAATATAAAGAGAATGATGAATGCTAGCAAGAAGGACATGAGGAGACTCAGCAACAAAGCTACAACACACGAGGAAATATATGCAGCAACAAAAGCAAACATGAAGTACCCTGCAATGACCAAGAAATGCATGCAACATTAAAAGTTAAAGTAAAGCACACTGCAGCAAAAGAGAAGTGAAAAGCAACAGCAAAATGAAGAAAAAAAGCAACAAAAAAATGAGGAAGGTGTTGTCACAAAAAAGCAAGGGATCATGTGTGAAATACATGGCTGCACACAAAGTAATGTTAGGAAATCAACATGTAAAGCACTACCTAAACCATGATGTCCATAAAGCAGCAGTCGATTACTTGTAACTAAATAAGAGACTAAAAGTTGGTTTTTAGAACTTTTCTTTTTCTTCTTTTTGTAATATATATAGAGCAGTAGCTCTTGTATCAAAAACATATCAATGAGAATGAGATTTTTCTCCGCAGCTCTTATTCATTTCGAGTTTTGTTCATGCTTTAACATTCTCAATTATTAATCTAGCCAAGGTATTTATAATCGGAGGATTTGACTTTGGAAGTTTATTTGCAAAGTTCTACAACATATTTTCTAAAATTCATAAATAGAACTAGAAATTCGAGTTACTTGCATTCTTTCAAGCGTCTGATGTGTTTTTTGTCAACAACAAATCTTGAGCAAGAGATTCTAGTCATTTCTAAGATAAATCCATCAACAATACATTAAATGAGAATCAATTAAGAGCAAAGGCGATTTCCATTACAAGAAACCACAACTAGTTCAAGCTATTTCATACTATGGAAATCAACATTACTATTCAAAGAAAATAATTGAAAAGAAAAATCCGTCTTCTCAGAGAAGAGAGCAAATTCCCTCCGGTCAATTTTACTCCCAGGGGCCTCAAGCCTTCCAGCCGCAAGAATTCTCGTCTATTCCCAGGGACCACTTCCTTCCACCTCACCCTTCCGTGTATTTCCCAGCGGGACCACACTCTCCTTTTAGCCCCAATTTCATGTCTCTCTCCTTTTGTGATCTGCTTCTCTCTCTCTCTCTCTCTCTCTCTCTCTCTCTCTCTCTCGCGTCCACGAGCATGAACTTGCCCCAGAGCACCTCGCGTCCCATTGCACTTCAGCACTTCCCGTCCCACTCAACACAATATTCCTTTTTAGTGAGTTTTTTTCTTCTCTTCCAAAAATGCCCTCTGCACATATGAGTGCAAGTGTTTATTATTTTAAGGGTACCTACAATGTCAAAGGGCGCTTGGTGCTACTAGCTGCAATTATGTGCATGTGCATGTGCAAAGCATTGACAGCAATTAATTTGGCTCCAGCACTTAAAATCTTATATATAATTAAGTGATCGACTCTTTTGATAAGATAAATCACTCGCTTAAGCTACGTAATTATGCATATCAAAGACTATGCATACTACCTTAATGACCAACTTTCTATGTTTTTGCTGATGGCATGCAGTTGCTACAGTAGAGTATGGTTGTCGCCGATTGTAGAGACGTGAAGTGTAGACGACCAAGAAACTCATGCAAGGATGTAAGCAAATGGAGTAGTGCATGCTATAATCACCCTGATCTATATATATTTCGTTTGTTCTTTTTTGTGGCTGTCAAAACTAGTGCTGAGCCAGTTGGGCCTTTAGAAAGTTGCTTTTGGACATATGGTCTTTAAGTTAAGCCTGTATTAATCACGATTTCATCTCTTTTGCTCTTTTTTTTCATATTAATATACATTTACCTAATACATTAAGGCAACTAAGGTAAGAAATCTTTTTTCCTCAAAGTTGTAGATATCGAAGCTAAATTGGAACCAACTTATATAGCCTGAAACCAAGTGGTTTGTGGTATAACATGCGTAGACCTTATTGTGTACATAACTCTGATTATATGTAGAGAGACGGAATTGGGTTATTCGTCAAAGACTTGGGTGCTGTTTGGATAGTGAGATAAGATGACATGATTTTAGACAAAAGTTAAAAATTAAATAAAATATTATTAGAATATTATTTTTTAATAATATTATTGTTTTGAAAATTAAAAAAGTTGAATTGTTTATTATATTTTGTATGAGAATTTGAGAAAATTGTAATAATTAGCACTTTCACTATCCAAACGGGCTTAAAGTGAAAAGAAAGAGACACACAAAATAGGTCTCACAACATTTATTTAATATTTAATGCTACCCAATAAATTACTTGGGCAACTTTCTGTGAAGCAAAATGTAACCCCTGAGACTTTGCAAATTTTATCTGAAATTCTATCTGCAAATGAGTCGGCATATTTGAAATCAACCCGTGAGAGACTTTGTCATTGGCCAATACATTTCCTCATATGCAGCAAGTCATCAGTCATCACATAGAAGCTTTATTTGTTCGAACCAGAGAAGATTTTATTGAAGAAAACCAAGGTGAAAATTGAAGGCTTTTAGAAGTTTTTAGAAACACATTTTTTGACCTTTTTTAGCTCACACCAATATAATCAAAGGCTTTCCTTTCCATCACTTTCCAACCACAAACAATAGTTTTACTGGCTGGGAGTCATGTAGGTTACCTCCTTAATGCTTATCTTGATTTCATTAATCAAGCCAGCCTCCATCAACCAGCAGGTCATGCCCATTAACAAAACCAGAATCATCTGATGCAAGAAAGAGCACAGCATCAGCCACATGTCCAACTTTTAGCACAAGTCCCTTTAAGCTTGCATGGGGCTCAAAAGCCTTCTCCAACTGTTCTACATCCATTCCAAGTGCATTGCATGCCAGAGGAGTCGCGACTGCAGAGGGTGATATGCAGTTCACCCTAATCCCATGCTCCCCCTAGTTGCCTGCTTGCCGATCGAACAAGCCCAAGCACTGCATGCTTGGACATATAGTAGTCAGTGTGTTTGGTTGAACCCCGACTTGCTGATACACTTGCGGTGCACACAATGCTCCCCCTCACACTCCTTTCAACCATAGCATGTGCTGCATGCTTTACACATGCGGCCATGCCATGCACATTGATTGCAAATAGGTGGTCAAGGGCCAATAAGTCGAGGTCAAGTACGGTCTGATCTGACCTACTATAAATCCCTGCATTGCTAAACATGATGTCAAGCTGTCCATAGTTGTTGACCGTCCATTCTACCATGGCTTTGACCTGCTCTTCATTAGTAACGTCACAGCATATGTATGTACGATGGTTCAAACCAATGGATTTGGCAACCTGCTGGCCTAGTTCTTCTTGGATATCAGCAATCACCACCATAAGTGCACCATGCTTAGCAAAATGATGTGCGGTCGCCTCCCCGATGCCACTAGCACCACCCGTGACTATGGCCACTTTGCCTTCTAGTTTCTTCTAGCTCATTGTGGATTCAGTCATTGTTATATAATAATATAACTATAACATGGATGGGACAGCGACTGTCTGCTACTAAAAGATGATGACCAATATATATGGTAAACTTTCAGATCAAGTAGGAAAACCCAACATATGATACTTGACAAAAATCAAATAGTATTATTACATACATAATTTGTGGACAAATTTGACAGTTAATGGAGTAATTAGGAATGATTTACAGCGGACATTGGGGCTTAGATTTGAAAAACGGCGCTCAAATTTAATGACCAAACCATGACTATGAACATAATATCAAGAGGTTGAAACATAGGCTTGATCAATGTGCACACTACAAGAAACTTGAATTTATTTGCAGCAACCAGAAATGTGTTCCAAAAGTGAATTTTTGCTAAGTGGAATCCATGTGATTGTGAGACAAATGGGACATGAAATTGTTGGCCGAAACAACAAAAATTATTTTGGTAGAAAACAGTAGTTTCTGCAACCAGAACTACCCTTGCTAAAAACTCCATTATCAATTTTACTGTCATGGTGCCAAACTGACAAAACTGAGTTGAGTGTTGACAATGGAGTTGAAAAATATGTAGTAACAAGGTGAACTGTTTGGACAGTTTCGAGTTGTTCGAACAGTTTTGATTGTTTGATCTGTAATTAACACCTAGCACAGTCAGAAAATGAGAAAATGTATTTAGTGAATTCTGCAACATGCTTTTCTACAACTCAATGTTATTGTGAATCATTTTAGTACATAATTAATCATTTCTCGTTATTTATTTACTAGTTATATGACGTTTTTTGGCTGATCGCTCCTTTCTTCTTCTTCTTCTTCTTCTAGTGATGTTTGGCTGACATTATGCTAATATTCTGTTCGTGTGCCTAGAGAGGAAAGCCTTCAGCCACAGTGACCATAACCAGAGGAAAAACATCTCTTATATGAATATGAATATATATATATATATATATATCTTTCTTCTTCATGGTATTCATACTTTAGCTGTTGATTTATATTGTCTCACCCATTGAAGTTAGGAGAGATGTATAAGACGAAGGGATTGGTGAGGAACAGACCATTAATGCTGATGTTGCTGGTGATAAGTCAAATTAAGTTAGCTCTCCTCAGAATTATCTTCCTTGTAATTTGTTCTACCTAACTTGCTAATGGCATGATCAGCATCATATGATCAAGAAGAGGATTTGTGTTTTTCATTTCTATTCTTCTTGAGCCCGAATTCATAGCAAATCATGATTGCAGCCACCTACAAGCTAGATTAATAAATCTATTTAGAAGCTTGTTTATTTATGTACCAAATACACTTTTTATATATGCAAGCCTGACACAACAACTTATATAAAAGGTATTGGTATTTTTTACCTTTTTTTTATAAATATAATGGCCCCAGACATCACCAGGTAAGGAAAGAAGATTTGAGAAAAAATAGGACCATATAGCATCCAGATAATAAAGACTGCACAAGGGTCCTAATTACACAAAGAAGTAGCTTCAGAACAGAAAAAGAAATCACAGCAAATTACAGAGAACAACTTCATTGCTTTTTAAAGAACCGTGTAGATTTAACCAAACAAGATTATGGAGAATAATAGATTGACATACCGAATATGCTGGAATTGTGTTGGAACTGGAAAAATGTAAGGAAGAAGCCGAAGAACGTTCAAGCGGTGGAAGTTCCTCTCCCTCGGAAAATTCCCTTTTTGAAGCATAAAACCAAACACTCAAAAGGGTCCAACGGACACAGGTAGAGATGATGAGCAGTGGGATAACAGGATCGTAGGTATAGAATTTTCAGAGATATTTGTTGAGTAATGCAGCGTGTATTCAGTATTGTCGTGGATTGTATAAGTATTCTTTTTTAAAAAAAGTGAGTTTTATTATTAAGAAATTATTTCTTTTTATGTGAATTTTTTATTTATTTATTTTAAAACAATACTTACAGACTAACTATAAATATGATTTTCTAATATTTGTTTTCTAGTTATTGCCTTTTTTTATTATTATTATTATTTAAAAAGGAATTAAAAATAATAGCTCTCCCTCTCTGCGATCCCAACCCGCAATTTTGAACAGTCACCTAAGCAGTAAAAGAAGGTAGCTTTTCTTCTCTTCGCAAATGGAATATCTTCGTCATACAGTTGTGCAAGGATCATAAATATTTTGAGGGCATTTTTTATATTTATTAAAGTATAAATAAAAATTAGGGAATATTTTAAAGTCAAAAAACTTTTGAGGTATACCTAGGTCCGCCACTGCATATAAAAATGTTTCTAAGACCTTTTTTTTTTATATGTTAACTAATGGACCAAAACCTCATTTGAAAAGTGTTCAATTTGCTGACCAATACACAATTTTGTTTTCCAAAGTCTTTCATTTCAAACTCATTTTTTAAAATAATTTGTGACTTTTATTAGCTCTTTTGGAGTTTTAACAAGATTTAAATCATTTACATATACCGCACTAACAGCAAATCTGAAATTTGAGTTTTTTTATAAAAATACATGGACAAATTGAATTATTCTCAAATCCTTCTTTTATTAAACATTCACGTAGACGATTGTACCACATGCGTCCGAATTGCTTTAATCCATATAAAGATCTTTATAGCTTGATAGAATAAATATTTTAGAATTTTGAATTACATGCTTCATGCATTTTATATCTTTAAGAGATTTTCATATAAATATCATTATCTAGTGATCCGTATAAATATGTTGTAACAACATTCATTAAACACATATCCAAAATTTATGTGACTTCCAAGCTAATCAAATATCTAAATGTAATTGCATCCACTACAGGGGAATACGTTTCTTCATATTCAATATCAGGTTTTTGCGAGAAATCTTGTGCAACAAGTCATGTTTTGTATCTCACAATTTTATTTTTCTGATTACGTTTACGTACAAATACCCACTTATATCCAACAGACATCACATCTTTAAGTGTTTGGATTACAGGTCCAAATACTGCACGTTTTGCTAGCGACATCAATTCTGCATGAATTGCTTCTTTCCATTTTGGTCAATCATTTATACGTCGGCATTCTTCAACGACTTTTTTGTTCATTCTCATCATCACACCTGGTGATATCAAGAGCAACTTTAAAAGAAAATATGTTGTCAACAATAATTTTATTTCTATCAAATAATTCTATTGTACTTACATAATGTATCAAGATCTCGTTATTTTTAGGTACATTTTCCTCTTTAGAAGATAACTCTTCAGGAGATTCCTCATCAGGGGATTCCACTTCAAGGGATTCTATTCTGGTAGAATTTTGTATAGAAAGTTTGGATGGATCTATAACTCTTGTTGTCTGTTTTGTGGTTACAACCTCTTCAGAAGCACCGATTTCTTTTATTTGTGTCTTTTTCTTCCATGAAGTCTTATCCTTTGCACCAATAGATCTTCCACACTTCAAGCATGTTTTAGACTCATTAACTGTTACGTTATTTTATTGCTCTACCGAAACATCAATTTTTAGTAGAGTATTACCAGCCAAATGTGAGACTTCACTATTTTCTTATTGCCAACAATGACATCTGGTAACTGATTTGTGTAAATGAATGATCTTTTAAACTTCTAGTTCACATTGATTTGTATGAGGATCAAGATGAGATAACATCAAAGTGTTCCATATTATTTGTTTTTGTGCTTCTAGTAACTTTTCTCCCCCTAATGGTGGGAAGACTATTTATCAAAATGTCAATCTTCAAAACGAGCATTAAAAACATTTCTAGTTAAAGGTTTGAAGTATCTAATAATGGAGGGAGAATCAAAACCAACATAAATTTCAAGTCTATGTTTGAGGATCCATCTTAGTGCGTTGGGGAGGTGCAATTGGAACATACACAACACAACCAAAAGTACGAAAATGAAAAATATTTGGTAGTTGGTCAAAGGTAAGTTGCAATGGAGAATATTTATTATAGGTAATTGGTCTTATTCGAACCATTGATACAGAATGCAAAGTTGCATGTCCTCAAGCAAAGAGGTAGATTTGTTTTTAGAAGTAATTGTCGAGCAATTAGTTGAAAACGTTTAATAAATGACTCAGCTAAACCATTCTAAGTATGTGTAGGGGCAACAGGATGTTCAACATTAATCCCAATTAACATGCAATAATCATAAAAACCGTTAAATGTAGATTCTTCTACATTATCCAACTGAATTCACTAAACTGGATAATCAGAAAATTAAGCTTGTAATCTAATAATTTGTGCAAGAAATCTAGCAAATGCAACATTTCGAGTAGAGAGTAACAAACATATGATCATCTAGTTGATGCATCTATTAAAACCATAAAATATATAAATGGCCCACATGGTAGATGTATATGTCCACATCTATCACCATGGATTTTCTGTAAAAATAATGGAGATTTAATAACTACCTTAGAGGGGGATGGTTTGATAATTAACTTTCCTTTGAAACATGCTACACATAGATAATCACTTGGTAAAATAATCTTTTGGTTCTTTAAGGGATTGATATGAACTCACAAAATTGGAATCCCTTGAACCCACAATCAATTCGAAAATTTACCCAAAAAACTCAAAATCAAGTCAATAGATGGAGAATCTAAACCCGATAAGAACTCGTTTTAAGAACTTAAATTATATTAAAATCTAGACCCGTTGAAGAACCAATCTCAAGAACCCATATTACAAGGCGGAACACCACAAAGGTTGTGATTTACCTTTGATAAGTTCAAAAATTCAATCAAGAACAAGAGGAGTAAAACTCAACTCACAATGAATAAATTCATCAAATTTCATAAACCTAATTAAAATGAGACTATAAAGAGTATTTAAAGCAAAACCTAATCAAACCCTAGCCAAAATAAATCTCCATCTTCCAAAAATGCCCCTGAATGAATAGTATCGTGGCTACAGTACCGCAACTACAGTAACTCGCTACAGTACCTCTTTAAACCCTAGTTTCTAAAAAGTAACTTTTCAAATAAGGCCTTGGCCAAAATACAAGGTCTTCCCAAAAATCATAGTTCATAAGAAATAAGACATATGTGGGTCAAGCATCCTCAAACCCAATTATTCTAGACTAATTCCTATAACTAATAAAATAAGCCCCTTTAATGAAATAAACAAGTCCATGGCATTCAATCACATAATCATAATAATATGCCCTAATTTATGTTGCACTGTTCCATAGCTTGTATCACGTGGATGATCACTGGATCTCCTTCTCTCAAACCCATATTGAATATTCGGCTCTTGCTAGACTCATCCCAAGTGGATTGTACCAATTCTTGCATTGCTTCTTTGATCTTGTAATTGGCCTATCTGGAACTTGCAAAAGATCTTTAAGTCTAGACCCACTTTGGTTCCCATCATTCCCCTCTCTCCTCAAAAGGATTCGACCTCGAATCTCTACCTGGATCAAAGGAAAAAAGGTTAATAACATTGAAAATAGCAGAAACATGATACTTACATAGAATATCCACTTTATATGCATTTTCTTTAATTTTCTCAAGAATTTGAAAAGGTTCGTCCAAGCTATTCCTGTCATCAACAAGCAAAAGTATCAAATCTAAAGGAGTAAGTGGATTAAAATCATAAACAATGTCAAACAGAGAGTAAGAAATAGTAGTATACAAGATTTTATTATATGCACACTCTAATAAGGACAAATGATATTCCCGCAAACGTCCATGTAACAATTCAATGAATGGCAAATGATACTCCCACAAATGTTCGTGAAACACACCTAAAGCTTTCGTTATACCAAAATGACCACTCCAGTTATATACAAATTCAATGAATGGCAAGCAATACTCCCACAAACGTTTATGCAACACGTTAATGAATGAAAAATGATACTTCCACAAACGTTCATGCAACACGTCAATTAATGGCAAATGATTCTCCCATAAACATTCATACAACACATCTAAAATCTTCTTTACACCAAAATGATTCATCAAACCAAATCCATGCACAAGCAACTCACACATAAGACTAGTAGGCTAACAAAGTTTATTCTCTTTAAAAAAATACCAATCTAGTCTATAGAACTGACTGAATGATGCATGCTCACGTACTCCATACACATTAGCCAAGCCATCACCATTAACATATAATTTCTTATCATATTCAAGTCTCAATAACTTTGCATCTAAAATGATAACAAGGACATACCTTCTTGCTAAAGCATCAACCACAAAATTTTTCTTACCTTGT
Source organism: Juglans nigra (assembly GCA_002916485.2). Taxonomy (NCBI): domain Eukaryota; kingdom Viridiplantae; phylum Streptophyta; class Magnoliopsida; order Fagales; family Juglandaceae; genus Juglans; species Juglans nigra. The sequence goes on from CM036137.1 coordinate 573,437, forward strand.
GTGTACTTGATTACATGAGGGAAGGTCTCAATGAATTGCACCCACTTGGCATGCATTCTATTTAACTTACCTTGTCCCTTAAAGTGCGTCAAGGACTAATGTTCTTCAAAGAAAGATCAAGTAGAAATTGTCGCACCTGGCATAAAATCAATGTAATGCTCTATCTCTCTAATAGGTGGCAATCCACTAAACACATAGATAGGAATCATGACCTCATATCCCTGCAGTAAAGAAACAACAACACTAGGCAAAAAGTCGCTAAATTCGTTAGTATAAAAGCTTGTCTTAGCATAAAAACTCACTTTTATCTTTTTGTTTCTCTCTACAATTTCTCTTTCTTTTTCCTCTCGTGGCTCCACTCTTTTTCTTGACTCTCAGCTACCTCTCTATTTTCTTTTTCACTCTCTCTTTCTCTTGATGTTTCGGCCTCATTCTCTTTTCTCCTCTTACTCTCTTTTTCTTTTTCACTCTCATTTTTTCTTTCACTCTCCTCTTTTTTTGAACTCTCAGCCTCACAATTATTTTTCAACTCATTCTCTCTTTTTCTTGAGGTTTCAGTCTCACCCTCATCTTTTCCCTTAGGTAGTTTGGTCTTCCACTTTGTTGCAGTTTGATCATTTTTGTCCCACTTTGGTTTCCAAGAAGTACTAGAAACCCAAGTATATTTTGATGTACCCTTTCTTTCTAACTGCCTCTCCACCTTCATAGCCATATGCACCATGTCCTCTACCTCCACATAATGTTGCAACTCAATTACATTGGTTATCTCCCTATTCAACCCACTCAAAAATCTAGCCATCGTGGCCTCCCAATCCTCCACTACATTAGCCCGAATCATAGCCACCTCCATCTCCTTATGGTAATCCTCTACACTCCTAGACCCCTGTGTAAGATTTTATAGTTTTTGGTAGAGGTCTTTATAGTAATGGCTAGGTACAAATCTTCGCCTCATGATAGCTTTCAACTCTCTCCATATTACTACAAGCCTCTCAAGATTCCTCATTCTATTGGTCACTAATTGATCCCACCAAATAATCACATAATCAATGAACTCAATTACCGCCAACTTCACCTTCTTCTCCTCAAAGAAATTATGACAATCAAACACCAACTCTATTATTTTCTCCCACTCTAAATAAACTTCAGGGTCAGTTCTACCTTGGTAGGATGGTATTTTCATTTTGATGCTCCAAAGGTTCTTATCTACTCCATCTCGACCCACTGGGTATGCCCTAAGTCCTCTTCCACGCCTAACTCCTCCATGTCTACCCAATCCAAGTTCAGATGTTAGGTCTTCCTCATCCTCACCATACTCCCCATTCTCATACCCATTCACAATACTAGGCTCACGTCGCCTCCTATCTCTCCTACCTTGCAGATTTCTAATCACTACTTCTTGATACTCCATTATATCATCACTTCACCCAACACCAAGTTCAACCGTAAAACTGTTGTTGCATGGCTTGCAACACATGTGAGATCCCTAAATTTCATGGGTTTATATTATTTTAATTGTGTTATTTTATTTTATTTGTAATATTTTATTTATGCTATTATTTTATTATTAATTGTTGGATGGGCTTGTGTATAGTTGTGGTAATTTATTTTAGTGGGGTTGTGTGTGTGTGTGTGTGTTTTATTAAAGCCCAGCCTTGTGATTTGAAATGAACCCAGCCCATGTTTTGAACCCAACCCATAGGTAATTTTGCACAGCCCGTGTAGTGTTTGGACTAACCCGTGTGCATTGTAGCCCAACCCGTGTGCAAGCGTAGCCCAGCCCGTGCGTGTAACCCAGCCTCCTCTTTCTGTTGAACGACGTCGTTTTGGGAGGAAAACCCATAGGGTTTTATCTTCTTCTTCCTAGCACTGTGCAGCTCATTTCTTCCTCCTCTTTAATTTTTTTTTCTTCCATTTTCTTCTTCTTTCTTCTACAATTTTCCAGCTCCTACTTGTTCTACCAGCTGCCGCTGCCACCACCTCCTCTCCTCCACCTCATGGCAGCTCCGTGTCTTTCGGTAGTGACTCCGAAGGCTTGCTGGCAAGCCATCGCTCCACGTGGCCACCTTATTTCAACCACGCGCCATTCGTCCGCACGAAATCACATCTCCTCCACGGCTTGAGCTGCCGCATTGTTCTTCTTCCACTCGTACGACTCAGCCCCTTCCACTCGTACGACTCAGCCCCTTCCGAGTTCCTCTTCCTTCCTCTCTTGTCTAAACCATCTACATTTCTTGTTTATTTGAGTTTTGTTCTGTGTTTTTGTTGGTAAATCCGAAAGCTTGAAGCTTGGTCGTGCTTTCTTTTGTTCTAAAATTGTGGAATTTCAATCAGTTTTGGTGAATTGTTGTTACTTGCCGTGAGTTGTTTTGTTCTAGATCGAATTCCTTTGAGAGAAAACCTACTAGAAAAGCCACTACTTTATTCTTGAAATCCCTGTTGCCGTTGTGCCGCCACCTTGAGCGGCACTTTCACTTGATCTTCCAAATTTATTTCCCTTTTCGTGTATGTAATTTTCATCGCGACTCGAGTGATTTAATTTGACATTATAAACTGTTGTTTATTTGATCTGTTGGTTTGATTGGAAATTTGGCCTTGGGCCGCTGAAGTGTTGTGTGGTAATTGTTAATTGGAGTTGTTGGAATTGGGCCTTGGGCCGAATTGGAGGACGGGATTACGCGTGTAGTTGATTGTAAACTATATTTTTGTAATTATTGAGAAATTGTAATAAGTTATGTAAATGTCTTCAAATAAATTGTTGTAATGCATATTTATCGTCTTTAATAAATTGTGTTATTGATGTCACGCTATCTGTTTGTAAATGAGACTGAATATGTGGGTGCGTGTGTATCACAACCCCCAGCCGAGACGGGGCATTATCTCGGTGGAGCTCCTCTGGTCACTCAGGAGCGTAACAGACTGAGGTGATGCCCCTGAGTTCTCACAGGGCGCCGACGGGAATGGACGAGACGGTAACGCTCTCGTACTGATTCCGTGACCTTTTGGCTGGCGAGGTTAGAGGATGCTTGTCCATGTACGCGCTAGGCGCAGAACTGGGCATCGCTCATTACGAAGTCTCATGCACGGAGGTTACCCGTGATGTGACGATGAGAGCCAGGGTGTGCGAACGGTCCATAGGGGAGACCGTGGTGCATGCGTAATTTTGTAATAATTATGATCGAAGCCAAAAATGGAATTTTCGGTGTGAGTATTAAAAGTGTATTTTTGGGAAAAAGGAATGTGGGTTGTTATTCTGCATATTTGTCCGTATGGGGACTCGTGAATTTATTAATATGTTTTAAATCTCCTGGATGTTGTTTTGATTAATTACTTGTTGAGATATCATAATCTCATTGTGGTGTTTTACCCTACGGTTCCATCTTATGGTGCTGTAGAGTCTAACGTAAAGCCCGAGTATGAACCCGAAGGATCAGCTTCGCCGAAGGTCTGAGTTGCTGAGATATTGTTCAGCGTTATGGGATTTGTTTCCCTTATGTTATTTCCTATTTTTAATTTATCTATCGGATGACTGTATAATCCTTGTAAAGTTATTTTACTGTTTTTGACCAAATTCTAGTACTTCATAAAAAAAAACCTTTTCATTTCCCCGTTGCGAATATTATTTTGTACACTTATTGTATATTGTACACACTCTGAGCATTCGTCGTTGGGGTGCGTGATCCGTGTGGTCAACATCCCAGTGTCACGAACTCCACAAAAATAACACGTGGGAGTCGAGGGCGCCACAGGTGGTATCAAAGCCGTCTGGCTCTGGGTAAAACCATAAAAATACCTAGGTGCAGTACTAGAATATTTTATTGTATTTTAACTTGTTTATTAAATATCGAGTTTTAAAAGACGCGTTTTATCAAAAAGATGGACCGATCAGAAATTCTGTCATACGAGTTAAGGCTCTAGCCATAACGAGATTCCCATCTTTTTTCTCCACAAAGGGAGCAACAGAACGGTTGTCCATATGAACGCTTTTTAGCTCATAGAACCCCTTCTTTTTCCGGACAAGAGGATCCACTTCGTGCTGGGAGGTGGATTAGTGATCTCGAAAAGACATTCAAGATCTGTGGGTGTACTGAAACTCAGAAAGTGTTATACGCAAGTTACCTGTTGCAAGGTGACGCGACTGCTTGGTAGGGGACCAAGCAGGAGCTTCTGGAAATGGAGCTAGGATCAATTGCAGCGGTATCTTGGCCGTGTTTTAAAAAGGAATTCAATGATCGTTTTTTCCCAAACACTATGAGGAAACAGAAGGCACGAGAGTTTAACAATTTAGTGCAAGGGGATATGACAGTCGAGCAGTATGCCCGGAAGTTTATAGAACTTAGGAAGTTTGCTACACATTTGATTGCTACAGAGGATATGCGGATTGAGAGATTTCAGGAGGGTCTACAGCAAGAGATCCGTAGACAGGTAGCTGGTTTGCAAATTTCAACCTTTCAGCAATTATTGGATGTTGCTTCGATTGCAGAGCGGGAGTTTATTGATCCTGTTGCTACTCCAATCGGTCAAAAGAGAAGAAGTTTCAGGGAAGGAAGTAGTTCGGGGTGTGCACCTAAGTTTATTACCAGGACTGGGGCCTGACCACAGATGGCCACTGGAGTACGAATGGGGGGACGAGCGCCAGTATGTGGCAAATGCAATAGGTCGCATGTTGACGAGTGCGGCATGTCTGGGATTCAGTGTTTTAGATGCAGGCAAAAGGGACATCTTGCTCGCAATTGCCCTACCATGATTCAAGCAAACCGAGGTGGTTACCGTGGTGGGAGGACTACCCCAAGACCAACTGTTCAGGCTAGGGTTTACGCAGTGACCCCTGGTGAGGTTGATGATGAAGCTCAAGAAACCCAAAATGCAGGAGTCATCACAGGTATAGCTTTCTATCCAATCATTTGAAGTTACTATACTATGTGACTTGATTTGTTAGATTTAATTAGTAGTTTTAAATCTTTTTAGGTAGAGTTCGACTGTATGATTTTTATGCTTGCACTTTGTTTGACTCGGGAGCATCTCAGTCGTTCATATCTGCCACTTTTGCACAGATGTGCAACCTGGTCTTTAAACCTTTACTGCAGTCTTTGGTAGTGAAGTTACCAAATGGGGAGACTGTGTGGTGTTCAAAGGCTACCCTAGGTTGTCCTCTGGTTATTAATGGAATGACTCTTAAGGCAGATTTGATAAAGTTTAAATTACTTGAGTTTGACATTATTCTAGGAATGGATTAGTTATATCAGCATTTTGCCAACATTAATTGTCGTAGTCGGATAGTTAGTTTCCAACTACTTGGGGGAAAGTATTTAGAGTTTGCAGGAAGTAAGATAAAGGCAAAACTTGCAGTTATATCTGCCATTCAAGCAAGCAGGGACTTAGCTAATGGGGCGGATGCCTTCTTGGTTCAAGTGGTGTCTGCACTTTCGAAGAAGAAATCCTTAGCAGATATTCCAATTGTGAAGGAGTTCTCTGATGTGTTTGTGGATGATTTCCCCGACTTGCCACCTGTTCGTGATTTGGAGTTTGCCATTGATCTAGAATCTGGTGCGGCACCAGTTCATAAGGCCACGTACCGAATGGCGCCAGCGGAGTTAAAAGAGCTTAAAAGCCAATTGCAGGAACTGGTAGAAAAGGGATTTATTTAGCCTAGTTTTTTACCTTGGGGAGCACCAGTGATATTTGTTAGAAAGAATGATGGTACCCTTAGAATGTGTATAGATTACCGAGAGCTCAATAAGGTAACCATTAAGAATAAGTACCCCTACCTCGAAGTGATGATTTATTCAATCAACTCCAAGGTGAAACAACTTTTTCAAAGATTGACTTAAAGTCGGGATACTTTCAATTGAGGATAAAGGATCAGGATATACCTAAGACTACCTTTAGGTCTAGGTATGGGCATTATGAGTTTAAAGTGATGCCTTTTGGATTAGCCAATGCCCCTGCAGCATTTATGGATATGATGAATAGAGTATTCCAACCCTATTTAGATTCATTTGTGATAGTTTTTATTGATGATATTTTGGTCTATTCTTGAGAACCGGAAGTGCATGCCAGTCACCTTCGATTGGATTTGGGTAAGTTGAGAGATCATTAGCTCTATGCAAATCTGAATAAGTGTGAATTTTGGTTGGAGGAGATTAAATTTCTTGGTCATGTCATGTCCCGAGATGGCGTAGCAGTTGATCCAAGTAAAGTTGAAGCTGTCTTGGCATGGCCACGTCCTTCAACGGTACACGAAATTCAGAGTTTCTTTGGACTTGCCGGTTACTATCACAGGTTTGTGGAAGGCTTTGCTCAATTGTCTGGACCTCTCACTACTCTTACCAGAAAAAATGTGGAGTTTGTTTGGTCCGACAAATGCGAGAAGAGTTTTCAGGAGCTGAAGAAGAGGTTAACTACAGCACCTGTTTTGGCACTTCCGGAACCTCATAAGCCATTTGTGGTTTTTAGTGATGCTTCCAAATTTGGTTTGAGATGTGTTCTTATGCAGGAGGAAAGAGTTGTGGCGTATGCATCCCGTCAATTGAAAGATCATGAGAAGAATTATCCCACGCACGACTTGGAGTTAGCAGCTGTGGTTTTCGCTCTCAAAATTTGGCGGTACTATTTATATGGTGAGACTTGTGAAATTTACACTGATCATAAGAGCCTGAAACATCTTTTCTCGCAAAAAAATCTTAACATGAGACAGAGGAGATGGTTAGAGTTAATCAGTGATTATCAATGTGAGATTAAGTACCACCCAGGAAAAGCAAATCAGGTTGCAGATGCGCTCAGTCGGAAGTCTTATTCGGTTGATGAGGCTGAGTCACCAGGGTTAGACTCTCTTCTTTTTGGTATGAGGAGACTTCTTGCTAAGAGTTCACAGCAGGAAGAGGTGTTGACTTCAATTCATGATATCCGAGTTCTTGATTTTGAGGAGTTAAAGACTCTGCGGGATAATGACTCTAAGCTGTTAGATATTAAAGAAAGAGTCAAAAAGTCGCAAGGACCTGCGCATTTCAGTCTAAGTAGAGATGACATTCTTTTATTCCACAATCGTAGGGTGATTCCTACAAATTCATAATTTAAAGAAAGAATCTTGACTGAGGCCCATGCAGCTCCTTATTCAATTCATCCTAAAAGTACAAAGATGTACCGAGACTTGAAGAAGAGTTTTTGGTGGGAAGGTATGAAAAGAGACATTGCTTTGTTTATTGCAAAATGTACGACTTGTCGACAGGTTAAAGCTGAGCATCAGAGGCCGCTGGCTATCTTCAACCACTCCCTATTCCCGAATGGAAATGGGACGACATCGCAATGGACTTTGTAATTGGACTACCAAGGATGCCTAGTGGGAAGAATTCAATCTAGGTTATTATTAATCGTTGACCAAGAGTGCCCATTTCTTACCTATTTCTAACACTAATACTTTGGGAAGTTTGACTCAGTTATATGTCAAGGAAATTGTGCGTCTTCATGGAATACCCAAGAGTATAGTGTCAGATAGGGACCCACGATTCACGTCTCACTTTTGGAAGAGTTTGCAGACAGCTTTGGGCACCAAGTTGAAATTCAGTAGTGCTTATCATCCTCAAACCGACGGTCAATCAGAACGCCCTATTCAAACCCATGAGGATATGTTGCGAGCTTGTGTTTTGGATTTTAAAGGAAGTTGGGAAAATCATCTGTCGCTTGTAGAGTTTGCTTATAATAAAAGTTTTCAAACGACTATTCAAATGGCCCCTTATGAAGCCCTTTATGAGAGGAAGTGCAGATCTCCCTTGTTTTGGGATGAAGTTGGTGAAGGGAATCTTCTTGGACCAGAAATTGTTCAGGAGATGAGGAATCAGGTTAAAGTTATAAGAGACAAGACAGCAGCTGCGCAGAGTCATCAGAAGAGCTATTCGGACACGAGGCGAAGAGATCTATTATTTGAGGAAGGTGATTGGGTATACCTCAAAGTTTCTCCAATGAAAGGTGTTAAGCGTTTTGGTAAGAAAGGGAAACTTAGCCCGAGGTATGTTGGACCTTTTCAGATTCTGGAGAAGGTTGGACCAGTTGCTTATCGTATTTCCTTGCCATAATATTTTGGAAAGATTCATGATGTTTTCCACGTGTCGTCATTGAAGAAGAGCTTTGGACAGCAAGAGCCACGTTTCGTTGATCCAGGAAGCATTCAACTCCGGCCTGATCTCACGTATGAAGTTGTTCCAACTCAAATCTTGAAAAGAAAAGAGCAACAATTGAGATCCAAGACGATACCTCTAGTTATGGTATCTTGGGGAGAACCTTTAGCTCAGGATTTTTCGTGGGAGAGAGAGGCAGACATGAGAAAGTTCTACCCATACTTGTTTGGGTACTTTTAAATGCTTGTTTTCTTTCTCAATCTTGTTATGAGCTTTGTGATGTATCTTGTTTCGGATTCAATAAAGGAGCTTGGCAATTTCGAGGACAAAATTTCTTTTAAGGGAGAGAGGCTGTGAGATCCCTAAATTTCATGGGTTTTAATTACTTTAATTGTGTTATTTTATTTTATTTGTAATATTTTATTTATGTTATTCTTTTATTATTAATTGTTGGATAGGCTTGTGTATAGTTGTGGTAATTTATTTTAATGGGGCTGTGTGTGTATGTGTTTTTTTAAAGCCTAGCCTTGTGATTTGAAATGAACCCAGCCCATGTTTTCAACCCAACCCATAGGTAATTTTGCACAACCTGTGTAGTGATTGGACCAACCCGTGTGCATTGTAGCCCAACTCGTGTGCAAGCGTAGCCCAGCCCGTGCGTGTAACCAAACGACGCCGTTTTGGGAGGAAAACCCTTAGGGTTTTATCTTCTTCTACCTTGCGCCGTGCAACTCTTTTCTTCCTCCCCTTTAATTTTTTTTTTCTTCCATTTTCTTCTTCTTTCTTCTACAATTTTCCAGCTCCTACTTGTTCTACCAACTGCCGCTGCCACCACCTCCTCTCCTCCACCTCACGGCAGCTCTGTGTCTTCCAGTAGTGACTTCGAAGGCTTGCTGGCAAGCCATCGTTCCACGCGGCCACCTCCTTCCACCATGAGCAACTCCGTGTCGACCGGTAGTGAGCCCCGTATTGCGCTGTCAGCTGCCACGCCATTCGTCCGCACGAAATCACATCTCCTCCACGGCTTGAGCTGCCGCATTGTTCTTCTTCCACCCGTACGACTCATAGCCCTTCCAACTGCCACACTTGGCCTATAAATAGGCCACGACTTCTGCAATTTCATTCTTCTGAGTTCCTCTTCCTTCCTCTCTTGTCTAAACCATCTTCATTTCTTGTTGATTTGAGTTTTGTTCTGTGTTTTTGTTGGTAAATCTGAAAGCTTGAAGTTTGGTCGTGCTTTGTTTTGTTTTAAAATTGTGGAATTTCAATCGGTTTTGGTGAATTGTTGTTACTTGCCGTGACTTGTTTTTCCACCCATTTGTTCTAGATCGAATTCCTTTGAGAGAAAACCCACTAAAAAAGCCACTACTTTATTCTTGAAATCACTGTTGCCGTCGTTGTGCCTCCACCTTGAGCGGCACTTTCGCTTGATCTTCCAGATTTATTTCCCTTTTCGTGTATGTAATTTTCATCGCGACTCGAGTGATTTAATTTGACATTATAAACTGTTGTTTATTTGATCTGTTGGTTTGATTGGAAATTGGGTCTTGGGCCGCTGAAGTGTTGGGTTGTAATTGTTAATTGGAATTGTTGGAATTGGGCCTTGGGCCGGATTAGAGGACGGGATTACGCGTGTAGTTGGTTGTAAACTGTATTTTTGTAATTATTAAGAAATTGTAATGAGTTATTTAAATGTATTCAAATAAACTGTTGTAATGCATATTTATCGTCCTTAATAAATTGTGTTATTGATGTCACGCTGTCTGTTTGTAAATGAGACTGAATATGTGGGTGCGTGTGTATCACGACCCCAAGCCGAGATGGGGCATTATCTCGGTAGAGCTCCTCTGGTCACTCAGGAGCTTAACAGACTGACGTGACATCCCCTGAGTTATCATAGGGCGACGACGGGAAAGGACGAGACAATAACGCTCTCGTACCGATTCCGTGACCTTTTGGCTGGCGAAGTTAAAGGATGCTTGGCCATGTATGCGCTGGGCGCGGAACTGGACATCGCTCGTTACGAAGTCTCATACACGGACGTTACCCGTGATGTGACGATGAGAGCCAGGGTGTGTGGACGGTCCATAGGGGAGACCGTGGTGCATGTGTAATTTTGTAATAATTATGATCGGGGCCAAAAATTGGATTTTTTGTGTAAGTATTAAAAGTGTATTTTTGGAAAAAATGAATGTGAGTTGTTATTCTGTATATTTGTCCGTATGGGGACTCGTGAATTTATTAATATGTTTTAAATCTCTTGGATGTTGTTTTGATTAATTACTTGCTGAGATGTCATAATCTCATTGTGGTGTTTTACCCTACAGTTCCGTCTTATGGTGTCGTAGAGTCTGACGCAGAGCTCGAGTATGAACCTGAAGGATCAGCTCCGCCAGAGGTCTGAGTTGCTGAGATATTGTTCAACGTTATGAGATTTGTTTCCCTTATGTTATTTTTTGTTTTTAATTTATCTGTCGGATGACGTTATAATCCTTGTAAAGTTATTTTACTATTTTTGAACAAATTCTGGTACTTCATAAAGAAAGACCTTTTCATTTCTCCGCTACGAATATTATTTTGTACACTTATTGCATA